>VRLP01005422.1:0-37113 GCA_009660295.1 Lophius piscatorius | reverse complement strand
TGTAGTTTGTATTGATTGTTTAATAATGGTATGTGTACTGTGGATTCATTGGCAATTATCCTGTATCTGTTAAATTCTTTTATAAAATTATCTCTGTCTGTTTTGGAACATTCTTTGGATATAGCTTGTTTGTAGTATTTTTCTACTATTTCTTTTGTTTCTAATAATATATTGGGATTGTAATTTTTTTCTAATGTGTTTAAATGGTGATGGAGAGATATAATAACTTTTTTAAATGAAGACATAATATGTGATATGGAAATATTTTATATCATGAAACGTGATACAAAAATATAAAAATGTTTTAGAGTAAAATAATTAGATATTTTTATTACGTGATTATTGTTCTATCATTCTGTCATTTTACTGCTTTGTTGCTTTATTATATGCTAACTTCTTTACTATTTTATTGTTTTACCGTTTTATTATAGGCTAATTTCTTCATTGTTTTATTATACCTATTATAAGTTAACTTCCTTTATGATTATTTCACCATAGGGTATTTTCTGTTCCACCTTCATAGTATTTTTATGTGCATTTTCTAATAACGTAGAAAATAGCATAGCTTTTTCAAATCTATTCTTGTATTCTACCTGTTTATTAAAAGAACCCGAGGTTAAGTTATATTCGTCATATATATTATTATCATTTGTTGTTGTTATTTCACCTTGATAACTTATACTACCACTAATATCCGTGTATTGTATACTTTCTTGTTCTCTTCTAACTTCTATATTTATATTTTCTAATTTCTTATTTACTAATTGAAATATATACTCTAAAGGCTTTTCTTCTTTTTCTTTTTTATATTTTTTTACCTCTAAGTCTTTTTCTCCTAATTCAGTGATAGTATCCAATTGTATATTTTTTATTTTTATTGACGATCCAAGAGGACTTAGTGTACTAAGACTTATAGAGTTATCTAAAATATCCATGTGTATTTCTTGTTCGATAGGTTGTTCTATAGATGTATTATTATCACATATATAATTTTTAAGTAGATTTTCAATTTCCTTATCATTTAATTCATAATTGCAGATATTTTTTAAAGTGGTAAGCCTTTGAAATTGTTTTTTGATTTTTTCTCTTTTAGGTTTAGAATATTTATAAATTTCATTTTCATAATATTTAAGTTTTATAGCATATACTTTTACTATTCCTTTAAGAAGATAACTATACATTCTAAGAGATAATGGCTGTGGATGTTGTAGAATATCTTTAATAGCCTCCAGTATATTTATCTTTATAATTCTTGATTTTGATATTCTACTTGTTGTTGATATCTGATAGAGCGTTGAAAAATCAGTACTTTTTCTTTTTGTTAATACCTCTGGTTGAAATGACATATATTATGCATGATAATTTGTTTATATAGTTTGTATCGTTTATGCATCAATGCTACTTTTTCTTAAATATAATTATCCTATAAAAGATTACAAAACCGTAGATACCAAGCTGTTAAAAGATTTTTTATTCATTTAATTGAAAACAAAAAAATATTTTTATAAAATATTATACTGATAGTAATGGTATATTATCGTTATATGTAATATTTATTTTCCTATAAAATTATTATATAGATATTTTCTTTGTATATATATTATGATAAACGATAATATATTTATTACTAACTAAATAATATTATATTTATCATTTTCTCATATAAAATAACATTTAAAATATCTTCTATTTAATATAATATCTATAAAAAATAATCTTTACATAAATTCAATTATAATTTTACCTACGTATCTCATACTCTCAAAAAACATCCTTATAATTTTATTGATTATTTAATAGATTATTTTATTTATAAAGCATTTTTTATTAACCATGGATGTTTTAATGCTTCTTTTATCGTTGCTCTTTCTTTTGCATTTTTTACCAGTAATCTTTTAATAAAACTCTCTGCTTCTTTACTGACGAAGGATGGAATAGAATATTCTAATTTACATATATTTTTATAACAATGGGCGTTACTTCGAGATGGATGTTCAAATGGTGTTTTACCTACTAAAAATTCATATGCTAAAATCCCAAGACACCAAGCATCTACTGCTTTGTCATGGGGTATTTTTTCTGTAAATTCTGGAGATAGATATTCTGGTGTACCGCAAAAAGTAGTTCTTTTTTTATCTATGTTACATACTGCCCATCCTAAATCTGCCAATTTTAATTTTCCATCGCATCCTATTAATATATTCTCAGGCTTTATATCTCTGTGTATTATATCTAAATCATGCATTGTTTCTATTGCTTTTGCTATCTGATAAATATAATTAGCAGCTACTCCTTCTGTAAATCTTCCTTCATTTTTTAATTTATCAAATAATTCTCCATTACCTGCATATTCTAAGATAAGATAAATATTTACATTATCATGAAAATATCCATACATTCTTAATATGTATTCAGATTTTAATGTCTGTTGTATTTCTATCTCTCTTCTAAGTTGTTTAATAATATTTTTATCTGTTTCTAATTGTTTTTTTACTAAAACTTTTATAGCAACAATATAATCTGTTCTTTTATCTTTAGCAAGCCATACCTGTCCAAAACGACCTTTACCTAAAGGTTTTCCAAGTTCAAAGTTGTCTATTGTGTGACTCGTTGCCATGGGTAAATTTGTATAAAAAAATAAATAAAATTTTACTTTTGTTGTAAAAGTTTCTTATTCAATTACAATCTAATGTAATATAAACTATTTATTTCTTCTTTGATTTATATTTATCAACATTACAATAAATACCAATAAATACATTTTACTTTATGTTTTAAAAAATTATTTTGTAAAAAAGAAAATATTTTATTTAAATAAAAAAATGATCACAGTCAAAGAGTAGTCTGAATTTTGTTACACAAGATCGATTGTGTCTTTCGAATTTGACTTCCATTATAGCACACCAGCATTCCCAAATACTTTCTGATTCATCCACCTTGTGTCCTCAGAAGTATACATTTCTCTTAAACCGGCTTCAAGCATTAGCTTGTCATCATCACGATGATACATGCTCTCAGACCTTCCAAAGGAACATAGTCCCCTATCGAAAGCTTCTAACTATGATAAGGGTAAAAATAATTTTAAAATAAAAAATAAAAAAATAATAATTTATTTGTGCATAATATTAATTATATTTTAAAGTAAAAATATAAAAACCTGTTTTACTCAATGATTATGAGGTTGTAACCAAATACTAAAACTGGTGGATTCAAAACCTTTATTCAGAAGAATTTTCAAACAGAAAAATATAAAAAAGATAATTGAAATAAGAACGAAGAATAACTGAGTAGTGAGTGTTTGATGGGTGGATTATGCCTTACACACAAATGTATTACGATATTAAAGCAGTGTTTAAGTGGTGTAATTGTAATCCTTGTATTGATTAATGAATCGGCAAATATTATACCCAAAAAAAGATTAAGAGTCTTATTGAACTGGAAAAGGGATGAAAATACGCATAATACGCTAAATCATAAGATAAAGTTAATACATATATTTAACGGAAATAATAACTCCATGTTACTCGTATTTAAAGAACTAACGATATCCAACCATGATGAATCGCAATCCGTTGAACCATTTCGATAATAATCAAAATATAAAAATATATTATAATGATTATAAATAACACTTTATTCATCCACCTATTTGTGTTGACATAATTTCTAAACTATCCCCATCTTCCATTGCCACACAATTAGGTGTTTGTTCCAACGATAGAAATTTTCCTCTTAATGCTACTTTCAACTCCTTCGGTGATTTATTTGTTGCTTTTGCATACTCATCTAAAATTTTAGAAAATGTAGTATGTCTCTTCACCTTACATGTAGTTCCTTCGTTGTCTAAAATTTTTATATTGATATGTTTTTTCTCTTGTGGTTGTTCATTATTCTCCATGTGAAGGATAAAAAAATCTTTAATATTTTTAAATGTTTTATTACCCAAAGTATTTGACTAATATTATGCTAAGAAATGAATCGCGAGTCTTTAAGAATCTAGGGTGTGTGTCAGCGTACATTATACGCAAATTTTTAACATATTGGAGCATCGGATAAGATAGGGTTATTGTATATTTCCCAGTTGGAATAAGCTTAAATATATTCTAGGAACTAAATATCATAAATCATAATAACTTGCAATCGGTCATAAAACTTTAATAAATAAAAGTTCCATTAAAAAATAAGCTTTATAATAAAGATGCCTAATATAGATTATATTCTTTCATATCGTTAATAATAATTATAAAATATTTAAAGATTTTTATAAGAATACCATGTATTATTGAGTTATTTTCTATAAAAATAAAATATAAAATGTAAACATAAATTAAAAGTTAATTAAGTTATCTGTATATATTATGAAATGATTATGAAATATAAAAAAGAAATAAGTAACATAAATTTTTAATTAACTGATTATTCATATTTAATAGTGTTATAAATTTTCTATTACGATTTAAAAATATTCTATTCTATTTTTATTCTTTATTATTTTTTCTTCTTCTTTTAAAGTCATAAAGTTCTATTATTTTCTTAATCACAATGAATTGAATGTATACAATTATTTCTTCTCTTATGTTATATTATAAATAAATAAAATTTTAATTGTTTTTATTTATTTTCTTGCATGGTTTTATTTTTAAAATTTTATCAATTTCAGAAAACGTTGCTTTATTATCTTTTATTTCTATTACTAAATAATCTGACATATCTTTTGCAGTTGCAGAATATGTTTGTTCTGAATTAGCTTCTATTATTCTATTTGGATATCCTAATATCTCATCATCATCATCTTTTAAAAATCTCATATTTTCTGTTACCTCTATATCATCTTGAAACATTATACCAGAATATTTTATATTTCCAGGTATTAATTCATATTCTTCTTCCACTTCCCCTATTATTTCATCTATATCAATAAAAGATTGTTTCATAAAATTATTTACATTTATTTCTTCTTTCCTATGTCTGTTTATTTCTTTTTTTAATGCTTCACTCCTTCTTTCTTGTTTTTTAAAATAATCACCAGAAATATATTCTGCTCTTCTTAACCAACTGTAACTTTGTTTTTTTGGTTGTTCAATATCTTTATTAAGATAATTAGATATATTTTCCATTAGATTTATATTATATAATTCTAAAATGTTTGTATGTAATTTTATTTGTGATTTTTCTAATGTAGCATCAAATGTTGTATAATCTTTTTCTATCTCCAATGGAATGTGTACTAATGGTTCTATAGGTGGTTCTAATTCATATGCATAATCATCAATATTAAATTCTATTTCATTTTTATTATCCATTAGGGTAAAATATTTTATTTTTTTGCATAAATGATAAAAGAATTAAAATAAATTTATTTATTGGATTATAATATCTTTAAATATAATCATAGATGCTTGTATGATATATTCAATATAAAAATAAAAATTATGATAAAAATTAAAAAAAAAATATTAAATAGAATATTAAACAGAATCTGCAAATAAAGCATCCTTATGCTTAATAACACTTAATAAAATAATATTGATATTCTTAATAAAAAACTGTGTGTTGTAAAATTTAATTAAACACAATTGTTCAACACTTTCATGGCACCTATTAATGAAGCATTCTTCTGAACATCATATTCTATTTCATAATGGTGTTTTTCTAAAATTTCTTTTAGTTTATCACATTCAGCTTCTAATAGATTCATATCAAATTCATTTTCAAAAACAGATCCATTCAGTGTTATCAAAATTTTACCCCCGTAGGACAAAAATGTTCTATAATTCCAAATATCAGTGATGCTATTACCACTGAATTTCTTTTTTTTACGGTGTAAATTATTTTTTTGGTTTCATCGTATTTTTTATCTTCACTATTTTGTATTTCTAAGATTTCATTTAAATTCAATTCTTTAAGATTTTTTTCTTTCATAATTAAATTTATTATTTCTACAAACTTATATCCACCGATCAATACATCCAATGGATTGTAATGTACATTTTTATCTTTTAATAATTTTTCTATCTTTTTATCAAATGTGGTTTTTTTTAATGTAGGATGATCAAATACAGCCCATTCACAATTAATTACTACATGTTTATCTCCTTCTTTTTTGATGTATCCGGCATTTGTACCAGTTCCTAATACTATACCTACATATAAATCAAATCCCGGACGATATGATGATGTTACTGTGGCTGTAACATCATTAATTACTGCTTCGACATTCACATTAATATTATTTTTTTCAAATACCTTATTTAATTCTAAACTTACATTGCATTCGGATTTCAAAGATTTAAATGGAAAATTTTTACCTAAAGTCATGATAATACCATCTTTAAGACTTTTATGCAATAATGGATAAGAAAAACACATGGCAGCCTTCAAACAACCACTCTCATTATTATCCTCTAAATATTTTTTTGTCTTTTCACAAATCCATTCAAAAAGATCTACATCTTTCAAATTTCCATCTTTTAATATTTTAAATCTTTCTGCCTGTGCTAAGGCTTTAATCTCATTATTATTTTTAATTTCAAATAATCCTAATTTAAGATATGTACCACCCACATCTATAGCCAATGCTTTAAATCCTTTATTTGTTTTATTTTCTTTTATTACTACACACGTATCTAAAAACATATTATCTGTTTTCTTATCTACTATTTGTTTAAATGAATTAGCTAGATTGAGTTTATCTTCAGATGAAAATTCAAATTCTTCAACCATGGGTATAAAATAAATTTGTTTGAGAATTTATATATCAGGGATCAAAATATTTATCAGTAAATCACTTTTCTTTAAAAAATAAAGAATAATGTTTCATGTTGGATGTAAATGTATAAAATTTAGAGAAAATTCTTATTTAAATTATACGACTTTAAAACCCTTAGAAAACTATAAACAAAAAGTTATTAAATAAATTTCAATCCAATCTTCAATAAACTTTTCAAATATTTATCTGGTATAATTCATTGGGTATAATAAATAATTTGTTATAATAGAATATAAAAAAATAATAGTATAATAGGATATAAAATATTATTTCTATTGTTTTTACATCATATCTCTGTTATAAATTGTTTGATAAGTTCCTAGCAATAAATATGAGAAATTTGTTCCCCTTTTTCTGATGGAAAATAAAAAAAATAAACCAGATAATAAACCTATAATATTGACATCGTACCATCATTTAGAGAATTTATTAAAATAATTATGATCTAAATATTAAAAATATATTCAAAATATACTTTAAAAAGAAATATCAAAATTAAAAAAATCTTGTTTATAAAATAAAAACATAATAGGAATAATTAATATTAAAATTTTTAAAATATTTATATTTTCATATGTCTAAATGATAACCATTTTATCATTGACAACATTTACCAGTAATTTTAACAACAATAGAATTTTCATATATTTATTTTTTTCTTATAATTATTTATATACTTTATTTTTTTGATTAATAGAAATATACTTATATGACAATCTTAGAAAAAAAAACAACCATAAATAAAAATATATTATACAATTATAAGATATATAATTTTTATCATAAAATTTTTTATATCTTAGTAATTTTAAAAAGATTATTTTTATAAATATTTAAATTTTTTTTTCCCTTATGAAATCGTTATCTAAATATTTTTCATTAGTTGGAAATTTATTGAAAGCAATGCTGGGAAGTGGTTTTTTACCAATGCCAACATTATATTATTGTTATGGAATAATTCCTACAACAATTTTATTGGTACTTGGTGCTATTTGTGGGATGATTGGATTGAATTTGTTTCTAACGCTTAATGCTTATTACGGTAAAAATTCTACGCTTTCTACACTTGCATATGAAATATGTCCAGTATTGAGATATGTCGCAGATATTTCAGTTTGTCTTAAATGTCTAATGGTGTCTCTAGCATATATAGTTCTTATTAAGAATCAGATTGATATTGTAGTAAAGGTTCTTAATTTACCTTTTAGTAGCAAAATACCGTTACTGATCTTTGTTCTTTTTGTTATTGTTATATCTTCTCTTGGAAAATTTGATAAACTAAAATATACTTCAATTATTGGATTATGTGCATTACTTGTTATGGTGTTACTATCCTTTTTCTTAATCAAAAAAGTACACCCTATCCCGATGTTTAACATAAAATTAGATGTTTTTGGTAAATTGGGCACTTTTGTTTATGCATTTACTTGTCATCAAGCCATTCTAGGTATGCAAAATGAACTGAGATATCAATTATCTTTCTTTAGAAAATCTATATTTATTGTATGCTCTGTTGCATTCTTACTTTTTATGACATTTGGCATTGTTAACGGTATGATTTATGATTATATGGCAACAGGAACTCTTAAATCATGGGAACAAAGTTTACCAAACTCTTTTATAGGTGCTGTTATACGTATTATATTATCACTTGTAGTTTTATTATCAGTTCCTATTCAGATGACAGCTTTTATATCTTATTTCCTTGGATTGTTTGATACAAAATATAACACAATGAAAATAAGATTAAGCTTATCATTTATTGCTTTAATGATTATTTATTTTATTACTCTATCCAATATAAATCTGTTAAAGATAATAGAAATTGTAGGATGTACCGTTTCAGCATTTATGTGTCAGATTTTACCTTCAACTTATTTTATATTAGCAGATGATGGTGTAAAAAAGAAGCCTCTTCTCATTTCTGCATATTTTTTGTTATCGGTTGGAATATTTATTGCATTGGTAGGAATTTATGATAAAGTATCAGATGTAATTCCAAGTATAAAATTATATTAAAAGATTTTCAAATTCGATTTTTTATTTATTCTTTCAAAAAAAATAATTTTATAATAAATTTCATATCATGTTATACATTTGGATTATAAAGGATAATTTAATCAAAAATAGGATAAAACTTTGTATATTTAAAGATCTAGAATTAACTAAAAGCATACGTATATTAAACAATAGATCAGAAAATAATTGATAAAAAAATATTATAAATTTCGAATCAAATATTTGTAACATTATTTATTAAGATATAATAGATAATTAATTATTTATAATTATCAAAGTATTTAATTACCATCTTCTCTGATGAAAAAACAAAAAAAAATTTAAATAAAATATAATTTTAAAAAGAAATGGTTATAGTATAGACAGCATACTAATTGTTTAGAATACTTAAAAAGGTTCATAAATATATTTATTTAATTATTTATAAAATTGTTTATTTTTTAAATATATTAATAGATACTTATCCTATATTAAACATTTCTTTATAACAATGTTTATTTTATTTTTTAATGATATGTTAAAAGTGAAGTTTGACGGATACTTCAATTAAAGTATATTGCATATAATAAAAATATTAAACATTAAGCATTTTTTACAAATTATAATTTTATTATATGATTTTAATTGTATTTTCTATAAATAAATACTTTTTATAGTTTATTACAATTTTAAAAAACTTAATATTTCTTTTGTTCCATTTTTCTTTATCTGTTAAAATTTTTTTACATCACCTAAAGATTTATAAAACTCTTTTACAGATATTTCATCATCAATATTTTCATTATTCCCGAATATTTATTAATGATTGCACAATTTTCCACAATTTTTTTGTAATGTAAATTTTATTTTCCCATTTTTAATTTCAATATCAGTAGGTTCATCCAAGATGTCATTTCAGATCTGCTTTTTCATTTAAATATTTCACCTTCTGCGTGTATTCATATTCAACATATTCCAATTCGGATATATAATCAATCATTTCTAGTTTCTGTTTGTAGTTAATAAATTTCTCCTCAGTTTCTTATTTTCAACATAAGTAAATAATAGAATTCGGTAAATAATAGAAATTTTACCATATCTACAATGTTTTATAATATTTATGTATAACCATTTCCTAACCCTTAGAAATTTCATGAAAAATAATCATTGGGAAATACATACTACATCTTTAAATACAAAATATTACTATAACATTTATACCGGTGAAAGTACATTTAATATACCAGATATCCTAAAAACAGAAGAATCATCCATAAAAGACACATATATTGAATATACAACATCTATCGGTAGACCATATTATTACAACAAGAATACCAATACATCAACCTATCACATAAACAATAAAATAAATAATAAAAAATACTGCATAAATAAAAAAACAAACAAACATAAAAGTATAAATATTACAGCCATAGGAGATATTACATTTTCTGATAATAATATAACAGAACAATTATTTTATAGAATATTAGAACAGAATAACATATCCACCAATTGTACATTTGAATTATGTGTAAAATATCTAAGTGAAGATAATATATTTAATAGTATAGATTACAATAAGAGAAAAATATGGTATAATAAATATATCAATAGAAATATAGAAAAGGAAGAAGATATATTATACAATACATTAATCAATGATAATAATTTAGATAATAATAACAATAAGATAAATGATAATAATTTAGATAATAATAATAATAACAGTAATAATAATATAAATAATAATAACATAATTACTTATAACACTAACACAAATGATATACCTATCAATAATATTATAACTCTTAATGATTTTATACGTAAATATAATAAATTATATTATAAACATCCATATTACAAGAAGATATCAATATACAATAATATATTTAATAAATATAAAGAATATAAAATAAAAGAATATTATAAAATTTTATATAAAGAAGATATAAATAATATAAAAGATATTTTATTAGATAATAAAAAAGATGGTTGTTATAAAAAAATAAAAGATAAAAATATATTATATATTACTAAGGAGATAAATAATAATTATTCTAATATAACTATTATATTAGCGGTAGAAGAATATAATATAGAAATTAATAAAAAATATAATAAAGATATAATAGATATGAAGAATAGATTTATAGATCTATTATATGAATTACATTATAATGGTATAATATATTATAAGATGGATTATAATTTATTTTATAATATTATAAAAGATAATAAAATATATAAAGAATTAGACGTATATAATAATAGAGATATTGGTTCTAATGCTAAGGATTTATTTTATGATTTAATGGATTTATTAGAAAGAGATTTATTATTTTATGAAGAGAAATATAAAGATTGTAACGATAAAAAATATTATATAATGAAAGATAGAAATCTAAGTGATGAAGATAAAATATCTTTAATTAATTATTTTTATTCTGAAGATAAAGAAGAGGGGGAGTTATAATTGTAACTATTTAAATGGTAGTATCATATTTATAATCAATGGTAATATCATAATAATAATATATTCAAACGAATAATATAATATTTATAATGGTAAAATATTATAGTTAATTATAAATATGATACTATAATACTGTTGTTTTTTATAAAAATAATAAGATACTCTTTTTTTAATTATAAAATATTTTATCCCCATGTCTAAGAATAAAATAAATAACGATAATAAATGTATTTCTGATAATGATATATCAGATACAGAAAGATTATATACTAAGGATAGAGAATGGATGTTTAAAGGAGAAGTGAAATCTTCTGATAGGCCTAAGAATAGTTTATTAGAAATGGAAGAATTAGATCATAATCCTATAAATACATATAATATTTATGAGGATGATGAAGCAGATATAGATACACTTGTAAGAGATAGATTAAGATCTAAAATATTTGATAATATAAAAACTGTAACAAATATTACAGATAACGAAGAAGAATTTGTTGTAGAAGAAGAAGAATTGGAAGATATAGAATATCTTTATAATGAATTAGATAAAGAATTAAATAAAATAAGTAATAGTATATATGGGACATATGCTAGTATGCAACCATTAAAGAATAATAGATATAAAAATAAAAAAGATAATAGAGTTACTAAAGGTAAAAATATAGTAAGACAGTTGAAGAAGTTTAAGAATGTAGAAATTATGAAATAAAAATATTATTGTAATATAGATAAACATTGTAAGTGTTGATAAACATGAAAATACTTTATTTAATTAAATATAAATTATATTTATTATGTTTAGTTGTATATGTATTATTCTTTATATAGAATTATATTACTAAATTAATATTTATATACAACAATAATACGTAGTATTTCATAAATAAAATATATTTTAAATACATATTTTTTTATTATAATTGCTTTCTATGGAGGTTTACTATTATTTATGACAGTTATTTCTTTTAACATAAAATATATATACATTAGATTTTATCGTATATATTAATACAAATTTATATAATACATTATAAAAATATAATAAATTTTATATGGTAATATCATCTTAATTGTGATGAGATTCTAACTTTTATTTTAAAATATTATTTCTAAAATTATTAATCGATAAAAGAATTGTAAGTACACCATTTAAATATATTTTTAAAAATATTTATTTAAAAAGATATTTACGCTATTACTTTTAAAAATCTAAATAAAGATTATATCGTACATGATATGTAAATAATAGAAATATGTATATAGACCCATTAAATATTAATATATTCAAGTTTTATTATAAGAATTATGAAAAATATACACGAATTTCGATTTTATTATCATCTAAATATTATTATACTACATGAATATAACTAATGGTTTTAAATAAATACAAATATTATCCAATACCTTGTATTTTTAAATCTTTTTATTTTCTAAGAATGTCATTGTTATTATTTTCATCGTAATCACTTTTTAGATATAAAAATACTTATAATATTCCTTTTATAAAAATTTTATAATAACCATTTTAGTTACTATCAATGGAACTAATAAAATCCGAAGTTTTTAATGAAACTTTAATTTATACAAGTTTTTTAATTGAATGTAGCTTGTGTGACCATAAATTTTGATTTACGAGACTTTTCTTGACTTATATTTACTAATTATTACAATAAACACATCAATTATATCTTATATTCTCAAAAATTGAAATTATATATATGATATACATGATATCATTGTCACCCATTCCATCGTTACAATTCTTATAACCACTTTTTATGGTATAATACTAATAAAATTAGTAATAAATATAATACTCTTTCACATAATTAACCAGATATTATTTCAATTTAATAACAAAATCTCATACAAACACATAATAATAGATAGATGAAAGATTTTCTCCTACTCTGATAAAAAAATAAAAAAAATAATTTTGTATTCAAAAGAGTTAAAAATCTTCAAATATTTCTAAATGAACAAAAAATATTTTTAATTGGTAAAACAATAAAAAACTATTAAAAAAAGATTTTAATAATTATTTTACTAAAAAATTGTTATTTGTAATAATAAATCAAGATTGAATACAATCTCTAAGAAATATCCCCAATATTCTATAAATATCTATAATAAATTATAATGTATATCATTATAATATGTAGTATATAACATTCTATCATATATCATATTACCACCATAATATTCATATATTTCCATACTTACTTTTCTATCTTTTATATATATTTTATTATCTCTAACTTTTATACTCTCTATAAAAGATAGATCAGATATATCTTTATAAGAATATTCATTGTTTATTATCTGTAATATTATTTTATCTATAATAATAATAATCTCTTTAATAGTAATATCATTATCTTTATTATTCGTAATAGTAATATTTTTATTATTATCTTTTTCAATATCTTTGGTATCACATATTTTATCTTTATTACCATTATCATCATTTATTATTATCTGTACAATATCTGTTATATTTTTACTAGCTATTATATTATCTACTACGACTGTATCTTTATAATATCTACTAATATTTAATATCTGATTATCTACTATTATACCATTTAAATATAATATTTCTATTATATCAGTATTTATGATATAATAATTATTTATTATTTCAATATTATTTTTATTAAGATTAAGAATATTTATCAGAGTATTAGAAAGATTATCTGTTATTTTAATTGGACCTATAATTATTTTAGTATTTCTATGTTTTATATGGTTTATATGATTATTAGTATGATTTATATGATTATTACTATGATTTATATTATAATCATTATATTCATTATGTTTTTTATATTCTTTTATATTTTGTAATATTTCATAAATCATCTTATGTTCATTTTTTTCTTTTGTTACTTTTATTTTTCCTATTATATAATCTTTTACTTTAGATATATTATGTATATTTTCTATTTGTATATCAAATAGATTAATTCTTCTTTTGCGTTTGTTCAATGGTAACATGTAATTATTTTATATTGGGATATAAAAATATTATATTCTTATATTCTGAATATATTATTATATTATAAATATAAATATAAGAGATAAGTGATGTTATTAGTCAATCAATAGTATAAGTGTATCTTTTATAATCAAAGAATAAATATTATAAGTTATAAGTATAATGATTATAAAGTAAATTTATATTAATTGGTTGTTAAGTTTTTTGTTTTTATTTGGTAATAGTTTTGTAAATAATATTGTTTGATTTCAGATCTATTCATTTCCCTTCTTACTGTAAATTCGAATGATAGATATAATATATCCTATAATTTTATTTTATAATTTTATGTTATCAATATTCTTATACATCATTATTATATAAAAAATAAATATAATACGAAGAATTATTATTTAAAAATATCATTTATTTTGCAAATAATATTTTAATTATCATCAAAACATTACAACCGGCTACCACCCCCATGGTTTAAAACTATTAATTCTTTAGAACACGAATACCCTGTATTAACTGGGTTCTCTATATATATGCATTAATCTCATCTTATCTTATATTTTAAAGAATTAAATTTAAGATATAATATACTTTATACATACCTATTCTATCTTAAACGAGATTTTAATCTTTTTTTTTTCAATATAATATTGTCTTAGTTACTAATAAACACAGAGATTGCAATTACATCAGCTAAACATTATTTTAATTTCAGATAAAAAAATTATTTATTTCTTTTTATATAATTCATCTTCTTTTGAATGTATATTAATCATAGCCTGTCCTTTACTGTCTTCTTTTATATCACTGTAATCCACAGTTGTTATACCTATAGCCACTACTTCATTGTCTATAATTATGGGTAAAATATCATCCTTGTTAAATTTTATCATATGTTTATATTTATATATACCAGGAGACATTATATCAGCACCTCTTATTAATGGATTATATGCACCAGCATCTAATAATATATAATTAAAAGGTATTATAATATCCTTATTATCTTTATCATCTTTATTAATATCTTGTTTATCATCATCATTATTATTATCTATACCATCTTTATTATCATTATGATGTTTTATTATACTGTTTAAATATTTAATAGTCGGTATCCATTTATTTTTTTTAAATGCTATAAACATTTCGTTATTATGTAATAATTCTATTTTATCTTTACATTTATATATTGTATATTCTAAATCAGTATTTAATTTTGTATTTAAAATAGATAGTGTAATATTCTTTTTATCTTTCTTACTAAGTTTATTATAAGATATAACATTTAAATTCTTAAAATACATTTAAGGGGAAATAAAAATAAAAGAAATATATTTATTGTAATAACAATTGATAGTAGATGATATATTTAGTTGTTGTTTAATTGTTTATTTGTTTATTTGATTGTTTATTTATTATTTAGTTATTGTATTATTGGTATTTATTTATTATTTATATATTCTTTTTATTACTTATCTTTTTTCTCTTTCTTATTACCAGTTATTTATATATCCTCTCGGTTATTTTCTTATTCTCCTTATTATTATTTACCTTTTTCCTCTCTCTCTTATTTTTTTTGTTACTTATCTTTTTTCCTCTCTCTCTTATTCTTTTTATTTACAATTGCCCTTTATGCTTATATGTTCATATTGTAACGGTGAATATAGATGTTACGATGGTATATATGTATGTAATGAAGGACATACATTGGAACATGGTATGGAGGTTGTAGAAGATTATTCCAAGCTTAATAGAACAAAGACTGTGAAGGAAAAGAATGATGGATATATTGAATCTAATATACCTCTTAATCTAAAACTTAGTATGTATATTTATTATGTTTATAAAGATTTAAAGAAATATTATGGTTTTAATGACGATCAGATATTTTATCATTTATTGGAATCTAAGAAGATTAAAAATAAAAAATATGTGGTATCTTTGAATTCAAAATGTGGTGATAAAACAGATGATATATTTTCTTTTAATGCATCAAATAATGAAAATGGTGATAATTGTAAATATTTTACTTCTTTAAGATATATTCATATTACAGAAGTATTATCTGTTGTGTATTATTCTACAAGAGTAGCAAAAGAGAAAAATGGTAAAATATATTTATTTAAAACATTTGTGGATGATTTATCAATATTTATAAAAGATTATAAAAATATGAAAATAGAAGAGCTTAATATACCATGTAGGGATTTATATTATAAATTGGAATGCAATAAGATATTCAATGTTTATATTGTATACGAGATATTTAAGAAAATGGAAAAAAAATATTTTATAAGTTATGATAGAACTGAATATAATACGGTAAAGAATTATTTAATGCAATTGATAAAAGATTTAAAATTAACGAATGTATATTTTATGGAGAATAATAATTTATATGTTAGTAATAATAAGAAAGTAGAACAAGAACAATTAAACAATGGCATGAGTGATAAAAATAATAATTATTTCGTTATTGATGAACATTTATTTAAGAAATTTTATTATCTGATATATTTTGAATGTGGATGGTTTGTTCCTGAACTTTTTATTGCTTTATTTATTTATGTTCTGTTGTGGAATAGTAAGGATTGTAAAATAAATCTATCTTCTCTGTTTACAAGAATAAAAGAAATGTTTGATATAAATGATAATGATATAGAATATATAGCAAGAAAAATAAAAAAGTTGTTTGGTAAGGTTAAAAGAAAGAATGGGATAAAAAGATTAAAAAGAATACAATATTACACAAAGAAAAAAAATATAAATAATTTATAAAAAACTGAATTTTTATTGTTGTCCGTGTTGTTATGCATGGAATATAAAATATTATAATTAATTAATTGTGACATAAGATGATATGTTGATTATCTTTAATACAAGGTTATTTCTGGATGTTAATAAAGAAACATTAGGAAACCCCATCGAAATAATGGAGTAAATTTTATTTATTATTTTCTTTAAAGCTAAAATATCATTTTTTAAGTTTTTTTTAGATAGATTAATATAATAATTTGGCGTTATAAACAAAATAACTCTTTTTTGAGATATAAAAATTGGGTAAAAGTCGTTTTAACTTTCAAAAAAGGTATATGAAAGAGCAGTTTAAAAGAAAATAAATATATCAAATAATCTCTAATAGGTCCGCAATGCGGAAAATGAGCATTTTTTATTAAATAAATAAACATATTCTCTTATATACTTTTTTATATCTTTACTCCTATTAGATCCTCTTGTTTTTAAAAAATATTTCACGTGTTTCCGCTTATTCTTTATGTTTTGTGTGTGAATTACAAGATTATTTGGATTTACAAAATTTCTGAAGTGAGTTACGCTATAACGAAAATAATTCATTCTAATCAATGAAGTATAGTCTTTTCCACGAGTCTGAAATAATGGTTGTTCCCTTTTTATAATGTGAAATATTTTTTTTTACGTTTTAATGCATTTTTTTAGTAGTTATTCAAAAAAACACTTTGTTGTCTCTCTACATACTCCTTCAACACACCATTCTTTTTTTGTTATTTTATCCTTATTTTACTTTTTTTGGGTAGATTTTATTTTATTCTGTAATCTAATCCTAACATTTACATAGGTAATATTAGAAATACTGTTTTCTCTTAAAATTTCTTTTTTTTTGAAATATCGTAAATTATCATAAAATTTTTAAATAAAACCATTACTTTTAAATCTCATGGCTTGTTAATATTTTTCTTTTTAAATTTAAAAAAAACTTAAGTAATCAATAAAAATTTATATTCCGTTTTAAGGGAATATTAATCTATTGTACATACCGATAATCAGTAAATATTAATGTTATTTCGGTAACAATTTTTTTTTATTCAGCATATAAAAATATATTTTTGTATTTACTATTTAAATCTTTGTATATTTTTCGAATTTTTTTATACATATTATAATATAATATTTTTATAACATTCTTTAAAAATAAGATGTATACACAATAAAATGAAAAATATATTTTAAAAACATTTTCTGTATGAGGTAATATAAAATCAAACTTACCATAAAAGAGCTCTTCTATTTAAAGAAATAAATGATATATATAAGATCCATATTATTAATATAAAATGTTATTTATATTTTTATTATATTTTTATTCAATTTTATCTTCTGAGGAACAATTTGCTGATATAATAAATTTATTTACCACTCCAGAGAACAATAATATAGCATATAATTCACTGTATAACTATTATTTTGTATGTGATGTGAATTTTAAAATGGATGCTTCATGTTTTAAATTAACTATAAGATGTAATACTGAATATACGGCACATATGCTGAATAATATATATTTATTATCTAAAGTAAAAGAATTAGTGTTAGAGTATTCTAGGTTGATAACTCTACCAAGTAGCCTTGGGAAATTGAAAGGCTTGATATCTTTAAATGCTGGTAAAAATTATTTTAAGTTTATACCAGGTTGTATTTTTGAGTTAGAAAATTTAAAAGAGTTAAACTTAGAATATAATTATATATCCGTTATTAATGATGAAATGATGTTTCTTAAAAATTTGAGATACTTAAAGTTAAAAGGGAATCTTATTACTAAAATTTCTCCGAGGCTAAAAATGATCAACGAGTTAAAAACTTTAAATCTAGATGAGAATGTGAATGTACTTAGATTATCTATTATAAATCCAAACCATCGCGATGAAGAGGTTTTATTTTCAAGTTTTCCTGAACGTTTGGAATATTTAAGTTTGGTGGATATAAAATTACGTTATTTCCCGGGAATATTTTCATTCATCGAGTTACGTTATTTGGATTTATCGAATAATTTTCTTATTACTCTACCGTTAAATTTTGAAGAAATGAAATTTCTAAAAATTTTAAATCTTAACGGAAATTGTATTACAAATATTGATGAATATTTTGGAAATTTAAAACATTTAACTTATTTAAATTTGAAAGGTAATAATATAAAAGAATTTTTAGTAAAGGAGGGACATTATAATACACTTGTGAGTTTAAACCTAGATTTTAACCCCATGAGAAAAATCTCTTTTTACAAAACTTCACTTACAAAATTAGAAGATTTCGGATTGGGTAATATAATATTGGAAGAATTTCATATTCACGATGAAAATACGTCTACCAAATATAATTTAAAATCCCATAAAATAAATACACATCCTTTAAAAATACTAAATTGTAAATTTGGTTCATTTGATTATGTTGAAGATACATTTAAACTAAGCGAGCTTATTCAGTTGTCGATTTCATGTGTTTTATCAGATTCTATAAAAACTCAAGATCAAATTTTAATGAAATTATCTAACCTTTTAAAACTTGAAGTTTTAGCTATGGAAAATTGTGGATTGTACAAATTCCCTGATCAAATTTTTAATTTAGTAAAATTAAAAGCCCTCGATCTGACAAATAATCGGATAAAGCACCTACCTTCAGGAATTGAAAGGTTGACATTAGAAGTTCTCAATTTACAAAAAAATAAATTGGAAACTATACCTCCTGAAATCTTTAAAAATAAATCACTAGTTACTCTTTGTTTAAAAGATAATAAAATAATATATTTACCTAAAGACATAGTTGAATTAAAGTTTACTATTGATTTGACAGAAAATAAGTTGGCCATATTCGGAAACGAGAATGGAAAAGGTCTGTTTGATATTCCATATTATATAGCTGGAAAATTCGATCTTGATGAAAATCAAATTAAAATAGATACAATTTCTACTGAAAAAATTTTTTATCAACATTCGGGAAAGGAGAAATATAATTGGAATTATAAAAAATTTCTAAAAATTAAATCTCAAGATATTCAAGAGCATTCATTGGAATACAATCAAATAGAAATTCTATATAACAAATTAAACTGTAAAATAACAGATCAATCTTTAAGAAAATCAACGCTCGAATATTTACAAAAAGTATATCAAATAGGGGAACAAGTGCCACACATATCACTAGCATATGGTGAAAAACATAGAAATATATTAAAAAAATATATTGAAGATATCCTTAAAACGTTACAGTTGTATATAGAAAACAATGATAATTTAATTGAACATTGCTTTCTTATATTAGTAGATGCACATGATGTTTGTTTTGATGGACAGTTAGAACATTTAATAGAAATTTTAAAAATTCTTAAGAATTCGGATATTTCATCTTTAGAAAATTTAATATATAATTCCATATCCTGTTACAAATATGATGCTTTAAAGCGGATAACATCATCTAATTCATCTGATCAAAATGTTCATATACTTTCATATTGGAGAAACGAACTATCCAAGATCTTTGGGTTTGAGAAGACACAACATTTATTTTTAATAGATATAGAGAATATATTATTAGATTCGAAAGCGTATATTTTATATCAATTGTATAAAGAATTAAATGCAGAAACAGTAATCAATGATATGTTAATACATATTAACGGAAAACCAAAACTAATATCAAAATTTTCATACGAACTTTTTTTAGAATATGAAGACGATCTTGAAACATTAGAGAGAATGGTAATTTATAATGGCGATATTTCTGATTTAAATATAAACAAGATAACTATTGATGGTCTGGTTCGAATTTTAAAAAAATACGATTTGATAAAAGTAGATAATGAATAAAAATTATAATTAATTTTATAATATAGTATTTTCGTTATTTATTTAATAATATTTTTTATTTATAGAAGTTTATTTATCGGTTACTGTCTATTGTGGTTTGTAACCTTTGTTGCAAAAATCTTCTGACTTGTATTTATTGAATATTAGATTATATATATTTACCTTGTTCCGTTTTATGATTGAAGTGATCGTAATCTTACACATGATGCTTATCTTAACATTTTGTTGTTTCTGTTAAGTATCAATAGTTTTTATGAATTATTACTACACGATTAAATAATCAATACAGAGACTTTCAACAAAGTTAACCAAATATCTGATATAATATAAAAATGAAACCACGTGAAATATATGCTATTACATCATTTTTACTTCAGAATAATTCCAAACCATGGCAGTAAATATAATAAACTTGGCTTCAAAATAAAAAAAACATTATATTATATCAAAAACTTGACAATAAAGAACCCATTTAAAAATCCAATAAGCAAAAATTCAGAAAAACGACATATAAATAATTAAATAGGTATCATAAGATATTCTGTATTAACAATAAATGGGTGTAAAAATTATCGATTTTATATAAAATTTTTTTTAAAACTACAATGTTCTATAACTGTAATCATTCTATGAGATCTTTTGGAAAACTGGGAAAAATTCTTTTCTATGGATTTAGCTTGCTATTAAATATTGGTTGTTTCTTGTAGTTAAAAATATTGTTATTGTACAACTAAGTTTATTTAATTTGCATTTTATAATTACTTTAAAAGATATCTAATAATCCAATCAGATGTATTCTATTGTAAATTTAAAGTTATAGATCAAGCATGGAATTTATGTCTGGAATTTAATTAATTATTAAATTCCACCAATTTAAAGATATTCGTAAAAAATATCACATTCTAATTTTTAGATAATTAAAAAATTTTTGTATATTGGTAAATTTCAATTTCCATTTAGGGTTATGTATGTAAAAAAGTTATCTAAACAGAAGTCATTTTTTTATTTATTTCTTATCGACATTTTGATAATTAACCAATTATAAATTTTGATGTAATAAATGATACTTTTGTGTATATAATACCGTAATTTATTTCGATTTCATATTTGTAAAAATAATATGTAATACATAACGGAAATTTTTGATCAAAAAATATTATAAATTATTTTTAATAAAAAAAGTAAATATAAATTATTTAAAATAAAAAATTTTAATTAACTTTCTCTATTTAGAAATTTAGAATATATTTTTAAAATTTTTAACCCCTATGTTTATTAGAGAATTAATTTCACCGTGTTCAAATCTTCTTAACGCAATGTTAGGTTGTGGTATAACACTCTTCCCCGAAACATTTCAAATATATGGATTAATCCCATCAGTAGGATTTATAATATTATCTAGCATATTGAGTATTCTGTGTCTTAATCTTTATATTACTGTAAATTCACGTATTGGAAAATCTTCTACAATTTCTACAATAGCTTTATATATATATCCACCTTTGAAGTTAGTTGCAGACATTACAATTATTCTACAGTGTTTATCGTGTTGTTTAGCATATATTACACTCATTAAAACACAGACTGCTTATATTCTAACTTTGTGTAATTTTAAAATCGGTGTATGGCTTCCTTTATATGTTTTTATTATTTTTGTTATTTTTTTCTCTTCTTTAGGAAAATTAGATAAACTTAAATTTCTTTCTATCATGAGCGTATCCTCTATCATTATTGTAGTTATAATTTCAGCAGCAATCTTAATCACTAAAAGAGAAGGTAGTTTACCTCTTATGGATATCCAACCATCACTTTTTGGAAGGGTAGGAACATTCATTTTCGCATTCACATGTCACCCGGCTGTACTTGATGTTCAAAATGAGCTCAATCATCAACCACTTTTTTTCTTCCAAGTAGTAATTGTTTTAGTGAATATTATAGGAGCTTTAATATTTATATTTTTTGGAATAATAAATTCATATATTTATGATTTTTCAGGTGGGAAAGAATGGTTATTAGTTATAGAGAATAATGCATTAGGTATAATATCCCGTATTTTAGTTTTAATTATTGTAACGCCGTCTATACCATTACAAATGATGATTGCCATAAAATGTTTCGTTAATCTTCTAAATAATAATTTTGCTAAAAGTTTCACATTTAGATTATTTCTATCATTCATTTCATTAACAACAATTTACATTATGTCTCTAACTAATATACGATTTAGTAATGTAATAGATCTAATAGGTGCATCAGTAACAATAGTTGTATGTTTTATTTTACCATCACTCTATTATATGTTGATGGATAAAAAGAAAAAAGATATATTTAATAGTATAATTGCACCATTACTTATAATCATAGGTGTATCAATTACAGGAATGACGATTAAAAGTAAGTATTTTTAAAATAATTGTCGTTAACTGACAATAGACGAGAATAAATTTCTTATAAAATATTTTTATTGGAATTATAATAGGAATATTTTTAAAAATAGAAAATCAAAGATCATATGATAATTTTATTTTTATATGAACGAATATTAAATATATAGGAGAAAATATAACAAGAAAAAAAATTATAAATTATACAGAATATAACGATAAAAAAAGAAGATTTACCTGAAAACTGACATAATCATAAATGATTAAACAAATGCGTTATTATACCAAAAAATTATTAAATTATAAATAACCGTTATATTTTGTTACATTTCATTTTTTTATTAATATGAATATTTTTTTGAATTACCGTAGAATATAACTTCTTTTTTTACCCTTAAAAGTTGAAATTCATAGATATCTTGTAAATATATGTATTGAAAGTCATTGTAATTATAAATTTATATTTAATTAAATTAATTAGATTTTTTTATATGATTCATTTATAAATTAAATATTGTCTAAGACCTGATATATATTTGAATAGTCGTTATAAAACATTCATTATTTATCTTCTAATATATGCAGTCAATAAGAATCAAAAATATTTTTTTAATAATATGGTATATTTTAGTGTTTATTCCTTTTTTTTATTTTTTTTAAATTATAATTCTTTCATAAATAATAATATATATAATGTTACGATTTTTAATCAAATTGTTGAAAAAGCCAATCAGAATATAAATAAAATAGTTAATCAGAAGAAAAATCATTAAAAACTTGTGAAATATTAATATTTGTTTTGTTCGCAAATTGTCTATGAAATAGAAATCAATTTATTAAAAACTATGATTGTAAAAAAATAAAGAAGAAATATTTTTTAAAAAATTAAAGGTAATAATTAATGTTAACTACCCAAAAAAACAGTATTAAATTCAAATAATAAAAGCATTTTAATTATTTTTAAGACATTTTAAGCATTTTGGCTCGAGCGTAGTTTTCAAAAAATCGAAATTATGATCTTTTTAAAAAAAATATTGTGAAATCACATCCAAAACATCTCGTTTAAACTTTAGTTTTCTTGTTTTTATATAATCTTTTAGCCAGCGCCAATTTGCCTTTATTGTTTGTGTGTTTATTTTTCTATTTCTTGGCTCTGAAAAATTTCTTGAATGGTTAGTTTTAAAGTGCCTATAATTTAAATTTGAAGATCATTATAACCTTTCCAACAAACGTCACTATTATAAACCTTCTTAACATGTTTCTTAATAGTGTGCCTCAGAAATTTTACATTTCTTGTAATTGTTATATCAAAAAATATTTCCTTAATTACTTTATCAATACCACCCACAACCCACATTTGTTTATTGGTCTTCCAACATTATACTTTCTTTTTGAAATAGCCGACTCGTCTTTTCCAACCCATTTGTCTTTACCATCTATTTGTCTTATATAGGACTCAAAAATCGATATTACTGATTTCAGACCATGAACTAATATTTCTATTTCCTTTATTATATCTTTGAATCCTTTCTTTTGAGTCCACTCATATATTACTCGAAATATAGCAATTAAAGACAATTTAATATTGCTCAAAACATTTCTACCTCTTATTGAGACTGTCTTTTCATTATACCTTTTGCCATGACATTTTAGAATAAAAACATAACTCGACTTACTTCTTATCATTTCCATATTCTTTCTACATAGAGAACATCCATGATTTTGTTTAAGAACTCATAAATTCTGCAAAAACAGAAATAATTTCACTCGAGTAGTTTATCTTATTTTCTAAATCTATTATGTTTTTCATTGTTATATTCATATTTAAAGGCTGTTTTTGGGGTAGTTAATGTTAACTATTACCGGAATAAATAAAATACTAAAGATTTTGTATATAAATCATAAGACTAATTAAAAGATAATCTTATAGCATATAATTCATATATTTTTTTGATTTCAAAAATGGGTTACTTCTATATCGAGTTCTTTTTTATTCTAATATAATAATTGAATCACAGACAAGAGCATAATATTATATTATTTTTATTCAATTGATTATGAGTTCAGAAGCCTTTAAACTCTGTTCTTCTATATATTTTTTTCATATCTGATGATCATTATCCAAATGTTTTTACGTTTCATCGAAATCTCTGTTTAATTTCATACGTGGAATAAATGTTAAATAGAATATTTCTGGGTTAATTAAAAATATAATCTCTAAAAATAATTTTATTCAAAAATAACCTTTCGTATTTTTTTTTAAATTCTCCTATATTATGCTCGAAACTAATTATTATATTTTAAATTTTGAAACACATCCCCATGGAGCCTAAGCATTTAGATAATCTTACATTTACCAGTGATTCTGAAGAAGAAATTCATCCGAACATAGATAAAAGAAGCTATTTACGATGGAAAAGAATGCAAAGAAATATGGAAAAAGAACAAATGAGAAACAAAGTAAAAGAGCTTGAATGCTTAGAACAGACAGAAGAAATTAAAAATGAAATAAAAAAATTAAGAGAAACGATAGAGCCAAAAGAGATTATATAGAAACTGAAGATAATAAGAATATATCGGATAATAGTAATAAAGAAAATAATAATGTAAATAATAAAGTAGTATATGAAAATACAAATATTAATAAAGAAAATAGAAGTAGTAATACCACGGAGACAATTATAACACAAAAAAATGACGAAGAAGTAGATTATGCCAAGATTATAATTTATTTTGTAGAAAATAACAAGATTAAAACTATGATTGATTTTCTAGATAATAATGATATAGATATACATACTCTCTATGATAATATTTTATATAATCTTTCAGAAAATATAAAATCGGGATATACTGAAGCATCTAAGGCATTGGCCAGAATAGCATATTATTTGAAATATGGTATAGAACAAGGTAGAGGATTTTTAAAAAAGTTGGAATTATCTATGCGTAATAAAAAATACAAAGAAAGTATTGAAAAGGACATAGATATTTATTATAATGAAGTAGTAGATGTTATAATAAATAAAAAATATGAATAATTAATTATTTTAATGTTATTTTATGTTTATTTCTTACATTTAAACATTAAAGAATCTATAGATAACCAGATAAAAAGTTCATGACTATTTATTATGTTTTAATTTTCAGTTAAATAATATATTTATTAACAAAAAGTTATATTGGGTTTTTGGAAAAAGTATATAAAAGAGACACTTGTGTCAGATTCTAGGATGAGTATCAAACGTAATTTAATTTAACTTATGAGGGATGTCAAGGAATTTTCATGATTGGTTGATTAATGAAAGCAGTTTAAAAAAATATAAAAATGTAAAAAAACTTAAAATAATACTTTCAAATGGTATAAATAAAGGTGTATGGAAATATACAAATATAAGTGTATTAGAACAGCTATTCTAATTAGAAAAATGCCAATATTTTATGATATTGAGCTCTCCTTGGTATCATTTTTTATGACCGTTTATATGATATTTCAAAAAAAAACAAAAATAATGGTATTTTAACAGAGAATAACATTTTTAATATCACTTCCAATAAAATCTATAATAATATTAAAGCTTAACCAAAAAGAAGGGTAAATAATAAGTCATTAACTGTAAAAATAGATGAAACATGTCTTATCAAAAGAAAATATAATAAAGGCAGAATAACGCGGTGTATCAGTAAAGTATGCATGGAAACAAAAGAGTGTTTTTTTGAGATATCAAATAAAAGGAATACATCTTGATTAGAAAAAATATATTTTTAGAGATATCAAAGAAGGGCAATCATAATTTCTGACTATTAGAGAAGGTATACGAGTATTTCTGAAATGGATTGTACGCATTACCGAATAAATCATTCAAGAAGTTTTACCAAAACAAATAACTTGGTTATAGACACGCGAAACATAGAAAACAAACGGAAATATTTAAAAGTTTTTTTAAAATCAAGAAAAATTAATAAGAATAAAAATCTTAAAAATTCTATTAGAAAATATTTTTATTTATATAATAAAAAATATACATCTTTTATATTATTAGATCCATTAAAGACAATTTGATGAAATCATATCCTTTTTTCAACGTCTCCTTTATATCTTTTTTTGAAATCCAATATGACGTGTTACCATTTTATTTTATAATTTTCAAAAAATCATTATCATCTAAAATACAATACTTATTAACAAAATTTTATTTCCTTTTTTCTATACCTACGAATATAATTTTTATCAACATTGAAAATAAATAATGAAAATATCATAAAAATATTTGGAATTCATAATTACAATTTTTCTTTTAAAAACAATATTTTAATTATAGTTAAAGGATATAGAATAATTGTGATCTGTGATGAGCTGAAATTATTAATTTATTAAAATATGCAATACATTTGTACTACCCAAGCTATGTAGGTGTATAATAACGTTATCTTCCCATTATTCACACGTGTTAAATATTTGCGTATTATATGCATCGTCTCCATAGCTTTATAAAAATTTATACTCCTTTTTAGTATAATATTATCAAAATCACAGATTGATACAAGGTTTTTTGACTACACCAGATAAGCACAGTTTTTATTAATCAGTTTATTTGTAATATAATTCAATACCAATGTATAGAATATTTTCCATTCTTTTTATATTATATGTTTCATCTATTCTTTTTTTAAAAAAAAATATTATTTAAATGAAATGAAATTATGTATAATGATTTATAAATATTTTTTATAACTAAAATATTATCTTAATAAAGAATTTAAACTTGTTATATTTATAATTTGGTTACTACCACATAACCATTGAACTAATTAGACCCCAAATATCAACTCTTCTCTATAAAATTTCCTTTTTTCATTATTCTTACCCTATGGATAAAGTAAAAACACTGAAAAGAATAAAAAAAGAATCTGAAGAATTATTAGAATTGTTGATAGAGATGAACAAAAATATAGATGGTTGGAGGATTACAATAAGTAATATGGAATCTATTTCAGATAGAATAAATAGAACATTTAGTTTATATAAAGAAATAGTTAAAACAATGAAATAAAATATATTAAAGAAATAATCAAAATAACAATGAAATTCAAATATTTCTTTGAAATTATTGAAATTATTTATAATTTATTGGTATATTACTTTTTATAAATATTAATGTATTATATTTTTTTTACTAATGAAACTTTTATTTATCAAAGTTCCCTGGCCAGTTGTGGCTTACCATGGTCTGTGACCTTCGGTTCCTCAAGCGAATCTAAGCTTGTACCAACTGGTCTCGCCACAGATATACATTAATCTCATCTTACCTTATGCTCCAGAGTGTTGGGGTTTTGCGTCTGGTGCAAGTCGCCGCCCCCTCCCAGCTTTTAAGGAATTCCCAGCCTCTTCCGCTGCATAATAAATATTAATGTATTTTATTCTTTTTTAAAAAAATAGTATTTTTATCTCATTATTTAAATTGTAATATACTTATTTGTTTCTATTGTGTCCGTTGATATAAAAGTTAATTATTGTTTTTAGAAAATTAATGGTATTTTTTGGAAAAAATATTTTTTAATTAAAAAGGTACTTTAATAAAAAGTACAAATATTTTATAGATAAAGAATAGTTCTTTTTCAACGTATTTTTTCAAATAACACTTTAATTGTTATCAAAATGTTTCGACATGTTGTAATCTACCGTGGTCTGAATTTCTTGGCTCTTAAAACACTTTAAACTTGTACTAACTGGTTTCCCTACATATATATACATTAACCCCGTTTTACTTTCTGTATCAAACCGTTAATATTTGCGTATGATGCACATCGCTATCCTTAGCCTTAATGAGATTCCAATCCCCTTTCTGACATAATACTGGTTGAATTAATAATCAATGCAGACTTGCAATCACATCAGTTAAACACCACTTCAATCTAGTAATGGGACCGTTATACAAGACATAACTAACGTTACGCTATTCACCCCTCATCCGCCCAATTTTTCTTCTTCTTTTTTTTTGAAAAATTTTTCTGTGGAAGAATTCAAACACATTAAACTTGGGATTTAGTTATTATCTTATAATCACCGGGTCAACTGGATATTATTTATTCTATATAAAAATATTTTATATTTTAATCCTTATGTCTAGAAAGAGTTATATTTCAAAATATTCAACATTTAAAAATAAAAATATCAAACGAAATAAAAAGAAATGTAAAAATTCTTTAGAAAAAGGTAGGGCACGTTTTATGTTACCATTTACTGTACGCTGTGCATTATGTGGTGAATTTACTCACAAAGGGAAAAAGATAAATGGGAGTAAAGAAATAATAGAGGATGAAACATATCTTGGTGTTAAAGTTTACAGATTTTACATTCGATGTTATCATTGCAATAATGAATTTACTTTGAAAACAGATCCGAAAAATGGTGTTTATGTAACAGAATTGGGTTGTAGTGCAGAAGAAAAAAGTAATGCAAAAACTAATTCTGATAATGTAAACATGAAAATAGAAAATAATGTGTATGATGCAAATAAAAACAATTATAATAAAGAAATCAATAGTGAAGATAACAATTATGTAAATAATACTTTAAACGACCAAAATACTGCAATAAAAACGTTGAGAAAAATCAAAGATGAATTTAAAAGGAAAAGAGAAGAATTTTTTAAAAGACAACAATGTTAGTTTATGTAAATTTAAATAAAATAGAAAGTGATTCTTTACCATCGTTTAAAAGAAATAGTTAAAAATTTTGAATTCACCAAAAAATGAATAATTAATTTAGCAATAGAATTTATTTTGGATATTGTTTCAAGCGACTTTTGCAAAACTTATATAAAAAACACGAATCGTTTTTCTATTTAAAGATTAATTTTAGACTTTCCAAGGAGAAATTTCCCTGATTTAGTAAGCATATATGATAAATAAATTCCAGGCGCTGCCAAATACGAATTCCTTATTCGGAAAATATTTCCAAAATAAAAAAGTAGTTAAAAAGTAAGAGACTAAGATATAGGCTGTGTGGGTGAGAACTCCATAGAATAACTTTATTGTGTTTCCTATAACATTTTAATTAGATTAAAGTGGTGATTGACTGATGTGATTACAATCTTTGTATTGATTAGCGATTAGACCAGTATTACGTTGAAAAGGAAATCGGGATAGCACAAAATTTGCGAGTGGGAGATAACGATCCGTATCATAACATAAACAATAACGTCATAAAATATACGATAAGATGAGATCATTACATAGATGTAGTAAAGTCAGTTAATAATAGGTATTCGTGATTTGAGAAATCAATAACCTCGATTATAGTTATCCATAATTTATCAGAGCGTTTTAATAATAATTAAAATGTTATCTGAAAATAAGTTGAATTTTCCAAAATTAAAAGAAAAACTCTATATTTATATCACAGTTTTATTTATATTTTGTCTACAGTATGGACACCGCGGTGCTTCTTTTTCGAGCCACGGATCTACACATTCCTTATGAAAATAATGATTACATTCTAATAATCTTACCATTTCATCCATTTCAAACTTATCTATACATATCATACATGAATCTAGAGTCGAGTATGGTTGTTGTAGAATATCTTGATATTTTATTTCTGTTAATAAGTTTATTTCTTCGTTAGTCAGTGGCTCTTCTTTTTTAACTCTAGAAGCCAAGTATATTTTAACGCTTATTATAGAAATAGCTATAAGGAAGATTACTATAGCGTAATTACTAAATATTAAATATCCTTCTAAACCTAATAAGATATTAAAATTAATATTTGCGTTATTATGTGGAGCAATATTAAAGTATAATTCATTGATTTCATTAATGTTGATTATTTTTAGCTCTTCTTCTTTTTGATTTATCTTTCGTATATTTTTCTTCCTTTTTGCTTTTATATTTTCTAATGATGGTGAATATTCATATATTCTTAATTTTTCTTTTATTTTTATTGATTGTTTATTATCTATTATTACAATATTAAATTTACATTCATTCATTTCTATGTATTGTTTTAATTTTACATAATTTTCATAATAATTATTTTTTATTAACAATAAAATGATAGCTGGTTTAAACTTTTTAAAAAATTCTATATAAATTTTTATTTGCTCTATATCATAGCTATCGATTATGTATGCCAATTTATTTGTGTTTTTTTGGTGGAATAGATACAAATCTTTATTTAATATTTTTTTATTATGGAAATAATTGTTCTGTTGTATATAATTACTTGCTTCTATTGTTTGTTTTCCCAATCCTGCTGTATGAAGCATATCAGCATTAAGTTTAGTAATATGATTATTTATATCTAATTGTAGTTCTATAAATTCTTTATTCATAATTTTATATGAAATATATATTAATAAATATTTCAATGTGCTGAACATATGTTGTTTGTTTATGGATATATCATTAAATATTTTTTGATTTAATTAAAAATGCGTGAATTTTGTTTATGCTAAAAAGGAAAGATAAATTATAAGGTTATGGTAAGATGTATTTTATGTTATTGTAAGATTATTATAAGGTATTTGATATATTAAAATTCTATTTACAAAAAGAATGTTCTAAAATAATTTGTTTGGACATTAGGTATTTTAAAAATTTATTAGTAGGTTTTCTATAAATTTTTAATGTTTATTTATTACGTTTATGGTAGTGATAGTAATAAAAATCTTAATTTATAAAAGAAAAGTCTTTTTCTCTTTCGGTGTAAGCCATCCAAATTGTTATTTGGCAAATTAATGGTATGGTAATTTTGAATAAATCAATATTGTATTTTATTCTAAAAGTTTTCATGTTCTCATATAAAAATTATAACGACGAATCAAAATCGACGCTTCCTTAAATACAATTTTATATAGCAATTTTTGTTAAATGAAACTTTTATCTATAGAAGTTCCCTGGCCGTTATGGTTTATGACCTTTAGTTCATAAGGCTTATTTAGACTTGTACTAACTGGTTTAACTACAGATGTGTATTATCTCAATATATTATGTTCCAAATTGTTATGATTTTGTCTATGATTCACGTTACCTTCTTCCAGTTTCTGAGAGATTCCTAATCTTTTTCTTGGCATAATACTAGCCGAATCACAAATGAATCCAGGAATTGCAACTACATCAGATAATCACTATTTTAATATAGTAATGGAACGGCGAACAAGGCACAATTAATGTTACGTTATCGACCCTTCACTCACTCAATATCCTTTCTTTTCTTCTCTTCTATCTTCTATTTTTGAAAATTTCGCTGAGTGAAGGATTCAAACCATCTAAATTTAAGCTTTGGTATTACCCCACGATTACTCCGGGCTCTTTTATCTAATAAATACTTCTAACGGACGATGCTTTAAAAGATAAAAACTGAAATGATATGATATTACACTATATATTTATTAATTTTAAAATCATGTAAAATATATAAGTTATCATAGAAATATATCTCTTTATAATTTTATTATCGATCAGTTATTTTATTTAAGACCTAAGAATAAAATAAAAGATGGATGAGAGAAAAGATAGTAAAGATATATATTTTATTATAAGTCATATCGATAAAATAAAAATAAAAAAATTTTTCGGAAATAATTTTTAGTGAAAGTTCGCAAAATACTTATCATATTCTCTTAAAGATGATGATGGAGTCACTATAATTGGTTCATCAGTAAATTCTTCATCGAAGCAATCGGTTCCACCACCTGGAACAAACTCTGGTTTTAATTTTCTATTGGAAACATCATCCCAATTAACATCTGCAAAATATGGATGTTGTTGTATGCTTTTGTAATCGGCTTCACCTGTACCTAATCTCTTTTTATAATCCTTTTCCAATAGTTTTAAAATTAAATCTTTTAAATCGTCTTCTATTTTTGCATTAAATTCTATTTCGCCTTTCGTTATATTTGATGTTAATTCTTTAGTGGTGGCCCCGTTAAATGGAGGTTCACCCTGAGATAGCTCGTATAATACTACACCATATGACCACCAATCACAATCTTTTGTATATCCTTTTTCCGCAATTACTTCCGGGGCTAGAGTGTCGGGTGTTCCGCAAAGAGTATAGGTAATTGTATGCGGGCCTACATTTTCTTTACATAGACCAAAATCTGCTATCTTTACATGCCCATCATTATCAAGAAGAACGTTGTCCAGTTTGAGATCTCTATAAACGATATTTTGACTATGTAAATATCCTATTCCAAGTAAAATCTCACAAGCATATTGTTTAACTCTGTTTAATGAAAATTCTCCTTGAAGTGCGTGGTAAAAAAGATCACCCCCTGAAAGAAATTCCGTGCCAAAGTATACATTTTGAGGATCTTGAAAACAATATTTCATTTGCATAAGAAATGGATGGTTAGCTGTAGATACTTGTTTTAACACCTTACGTTCTAATTCTAAATACATGATGTTATTTGCATTGACGACCATCTCTTTCTTAAGAATTTTTATTGCTACTACAGTTTTATCTATTTTATGATGTGCCAACATCACTTTTCCAAAGCTTCCTCTTCCTAATACTTTTACCAAACTAAAACTATTAAGGTCTACAGTGATTTCTTTATCCTCTTCTTTAGTTTCTAATAAAGGCGGTTTAAACGCAGCCATTCCTTTCCTTAGATCATATTCTATTCCACACAAATTGAATAACATAGAGGAACATTCTTTATGATAATTTTTTTTACATTTACTACATTCGACAGATGCCTCACCTGATTTTATACGATTTCCACAATGTCCACAAAACCTTAAACCACTACCTCTACGTTCAACCAGTTTATGAGGAATGTTGTATCTTTTAGTGGCTTCTTTCACATTTGCGACAGCAGTACAAAGACAATTAAACAAAATAAAATTAGCACATTTCTTATGACATGTGAATTTACATTTGCCACATCTGTATGCTTCTCTGAACAAGGACGCTAAATTATCACATACACAGCAATAATAAGGTGAAATGGAATAGAAATTTTCTAAAGTATGACCTTCCTTAAACACACATATGATTTCAGCATTTTTTCTTAGAAGTTTCAGCTCTCTTTGGAATTGTACAGAACTGTATAAGCTTGCGGAGCCTGAAAAATTAAAATTGAGCTGTTTTTCCACTTTATAATTTATAAAATATTCACAGGGTAAGAATAACATTCCAAGAAGCACATCATTCACTCCTATTAATATTATTTCTATTTCTGCATTATTTTCCAACGTCAGCTGTTTTTCTCCTCTAAATGTTGAAGGAATAGTTTCTTTTAAAATAGAATCCAAATATATTGCTATACTATGACATTCATATAAAGGATCCGATACAAAAGAACTTATGTTTATCCTTACCGTACCACTAGTTTTTGAAAATCTTTTTGTCTCTTTTTCCTCTTCCGCCTTTTCAGATGGTTTTAAATTTTTCATTTCTGTTTTTAACAAGGTTATTTTTTTCTCTGACAATATCTTCTTACCTAATAACGATTCTTCTAAAGTTTTATCTATTTTCATCATCTTTTCATAACCATCAATTATTTTATATTCTTTAGCTATTTTCTGCTCTAATTCATCTTTCGTTACCAGTTCGTTCAAACTTATTGTATCAATTTTGTTACATTTTTCATTTTCTATTTTCTTTTCCAATTCCCTAATTCTATACTCTGCACTCTCTTTTTGCTTCCCATCTAACTTCGACACCAACGCTTTCAAGCTTTTCAGCATTTTTAAATCGGCTGTATTATCCACCATATTTTCTCCATAAACAAAAATTTTATATTTATATATCAAACATTGATTCATATTGATTCATCAGAAGTTCTGATAAAAAATATAATTGGTTAAATATATTTTGATAATAAAATATCAGATTTAATTCATCTCCAATTACTAATAATATATCTTTTTTAAAAAAATATTTTGATAGTATTACTTTACTTTAAATAACCATTTAACAAAAATACAGTTTTAATAGTCGTCTTTATTTAAATCGAAATAATCAACTGAGAATTTCACTATTCCATATTCAAAATTCTCATCATCATTTTTCTTACTTGGATATGATTTATCATCTATTTCTAAACTATCATTCCTAAAAAAATTTTGAGAATTCGGTATGATCTCCTCTTTGATATCAGAATGTAAAATTGAATCAGGAAAAAATGATTGGTTCAAGAACATCTAACTTAGGGTAATTTTAATAATAAATATTCATAATGAAATATTACTATTGATATATAAATTTTATCATGTACAGAAGTAGAACTAAATAAAAAAATGGCACAAACATATATTTATTATTCTCAATATTATTATACGTCAAATATAAAAATCATTCTAAATTATTAGAACAAAAATATTTGTAATCCAATAACTAATATTAAAAAATAATAAAAGAACATCTTAATTATCGAAAAACTATATCAAAGGAGACCTCGGTAGAAATCAGTATTATTCACATGTTAAATATGATCTCAATGATGAATATCTTGAACTTTCATGATTATTTGGTTAGGTTATAGATTTTGAAAAAATTTACAAAATGTAAAAAAATATTAAAATTATTGATTAATGAAGATATATAAATGTTTATAAAAGAGTATTAATTATAAATATACAAAATTTTCTTTTTCTATCATAAAAAATTCATTTTATTATATCGTTTAAAAATATTTTAACCTAATATTATTCGTAATTTATGATATTCCGAAAAAAAAAATTTAGCGAGAATATCAGTTCTAATAATATTTATATAAACATTAGAATTATATTATGGACCAAAATGAAAGGTCTATCAAAAAAAGGATTAGAGGAAAAGAATTAATTATTAAGATAAATGAAACTTACTTAACAAAAATAAGGTATGACAGGGACAGAACAACAATCGTATATCAGAAAAATATGCACGGAAACAAAGGAATGTTTTTCGAAATATTTATTAAAAAGAATGCATCCAGATTAAAAAAAATCTTATTTAGAAATAAAAAAAGAAGTGTCACTATTTTCGATTCACGGAAGAGGTACAACCCGTTAATTGACATAATGTATTCATCATAAAATAAATCATTCGAAAAATTCTGTAAATCCGAACAACCCATTAATTCACATGCATAATAGAGAAAACGAGTGAAGACACTTGAACGATCTTTTAAAACTGATAGGAACGAATAAGAATAAAAATATAAAAAATTTACATAAGAGAATATTTTTATTTATACGAAAAAATGTTCATCTCCTTGAACACTTATTAAAGATTGATCGATGAATTTATTTTTTTTAAAAATTCTCTTCTACATAATTTTTTTGAAAGTTAAAACGACCTTTTATTCTTTAATATAAACATATGTTATATTTTAAAGTACCATTATATTTTATACTATCTATATTTTACCTTATGAGTTACTTTTATTAAAATATATCATATTTTATTTACCGTTTCTTATTCTTTAACTGTTTTTTATCTGTATACTTTTTTTCAAGCTCATCTAAAAAATCATTATATGTATTTTCAGAAGCTTTTATCTCAAAAATTAAATCTTTCAAATTTTCATCCTTCTCTATCTGTTTTTTCTCATTTTTTCTTTTTTCCAATCTTCTTTTATTATCTGTTACTTTCTTTTCCAATTTTTTATATTTTACTACCTTAGTTTTAGATATAATCTCTCTTATTCTTTCTTCATCCCCATCATTACCTATAAGCATATTATCAATAATTTTACAAATATCACCTTTATATTTTTTATACAAAGATATTATTTCATGAATCTCTTCCTCACTACCTTTATACGAAGATATAAATTCATCTATATTTGCTGAAAACTCTTTAACTTTATTTTCTTTTTTTGTTATATTTTTATATGCGTTAACCACTTTATGATACATTTCTACATCAC
>VRLP01005421.1:0-37131 GCA_009660295.1 Lophius piscatorius | reverse complement strand
TCAGCACCATGGGTGATCGGGCTTTCTGTTCTGCTGCCCCTCGTCTGTGGAATGCCCTCCCTGACCATCTCAGGGCTCCACAGACGACTGACACATTTAAAAAGGACTTAAAACTTTCCTTTTTAGCAGAACCTATAACCTTAATTAAAATTGCTGGTTTTTGGTAAGGCTTTTATATAGTTATTATTTTATTTTTTATTGATGCTTTTATCTGCTTTTGCTTTGTAGCACTTTGAGATTTGATCCAAATGTAAAGTGCATTATAAATTAAATGTATTATTATTATTATTATTATTACTAGCCAAAACGCATTAAATGATGTTCCAACAGAGGTCATCCTCCCCAACCAATCAACAACCAGAATACAATATTATATGCGTTGGTTCAATTACAATTTCCTTGTTTCCTCTACAATAATCTGACACTTTAAGGTGCTTGAGTCCCACGCAAAGGTGGTAAAGGAAAGATCCATTCAATGATTAATTAATATGCCCATAATGCCCTAAACCCCCTGCATTGTACAAGCAAAACCTGTTTGACCTCGACAAATTAAATGTGAAATTATGTCCGAAAAACCATGTTATCATTAAAAAAAAAGCTCCCCCTAATGATTAAATAATAATACATTTTATTTATAGAGCGCTTTTAATAATACTCAGAGTCTCTTAAATGTGAACTATTACAGTAATATACAATATATAGGGGATAAATGTCCTCCAGTCAATTCATATGAACCAAATTTGGACTAAATCGGGCAAACGATTGATAAATTATGGCCAGAAAACCTTTAGACAAAAAGCTCCCTCTAGTGTCGGAAATATGCAACCCACAACATCAATTCAGACAGCATCAATCCAGTTCTTCCTCACGGTAAGGTCTATTTTGGCATAAAATTTGAAAATGATCTATGAAATAGATTTTGAGTTAAACACGAAGTTAACACGAAAGACGCGCGGTGACGATGACTATTCCGTAATATCTGAAATATAATTTCGGGAATAAAATTGCGTTACATGTCTAACGCTAGAAGCATAGCTGACAACTTCTTCTATACACTTGTCTCCATGAAACCCCGGTCCAAACCTGTTTGTGCCACCTAGTGGTACATAGTCAACATCATAAATCGTTAATTCATGAACTCACAAACAAATGACCCTACATTCCTAATGTTCAACCTTTTTCTTTTTTTTTTTTACTGTTTTTAACTAAAAAAGAATAAAATCTGTCTTTGTCCATTGGTGTTCACATGCTTTGGGCTCCCAACAGAACCTTTTCTATAGCATCTTATTTGATAAATGTTATATTCTAATAAGGCAAAACACAGTTGCTGCTCATACTTAGACACAAAACCACACAAATAAATCCCTCAAATGCCGATAAATGCCTCATTTTGGAATAAATTATCACACAGACATTCTGAATATTCTACAGCGTATCCTCCTCACAGATCTTACATATGCTAATTACTGCATTGGGTTGTATTAACTGTGACCTCATTAGCACACTTGAGGATATTTTATCATTCATGCTGATTACAGCAGGACATGCTGTTTTGCTTATTAAGGCAGTCGAAGAACAGAGAGAGAGAAAGCGAGTGGTGAGGACAGAGAGAGAGGGAGAGAGAGAGCAAGCGAGAGAGAAAGAGAGAGCAAAAACATGACTATGAGGGTCTTTCATCCAAAACCAGCAGGGTCTCTCAGCAGAGAGCAAGCGATACTTACTTAGACTGCATCCACTTTAAGGGTCGCTTCCGCCAAACAAATAAAAAGCCTATTTTCTCACTTATAGCTTTCAACATTCAGTGGAAATGAACTGAATGCCACAACAAAACAATACAATTTATTCAATCAAAGGCAGCATGTATTTTCAGGAGTGCATTTCTTTTTATTTTAGATAATAAAATAAAATGAAAATGTTAAGCCTCCATCTTGAGGCGTCTTCTTTTCCGGCGTGAAGTGCTGCAATTATGAAGTGTCCCTGAGTTACAGATAGCGGGTGTGAATGGACACCAGAAACCAGGTTTCATTTATCTGAACTTCTCAGTTCACCGTGAATCTTTCTTTCATGACCAGATCCCAATCCTTCCAAACTGAGCCAAGTAGTAACAGTTCCAAATTACAAACATAAATAAAGTAACGCAATAGTAATAACAAAAGGATATGTCACAAAATTTGTTTAAATGAATGCTAGTGAACCTTCTTCCCCGTGATCTTCATCATCATGTGTGTACCTTGACAAATATGTCAATCAACATTTCCTCTTTACGTTTACTGCGAGACATTCCTGTAGACATTACGTCTTTGATGTTGCTATTTGTTACATTGTTATGAAAATCTGAGATAATGAGAATATATTTGTGATTTTATGCAAATTTTGTTGTAATTTCACGTGAATAAAGTCGTAATTTTTACAAGAATAAAGTCGTATTACTTTTATGAGTTCTATGCCAATGCCGTCTCCCCCAACAGCAAGAGCATATCCCCGAAAGCCCCCAGCCCCTGCGATGTACAAGCAGTCCTCGTGACTGAAATCCTAAAAATAAGGTGTGGTAATGTCCGAATAACAGCATTTTTTGTAAATATGCCCCCTCTAGTGAGTAAAAATGGAATGTTTTAGAGTGAAATATGATGTATTCAAGATGGATCTCTTCCAGTAAATTCATATTTAACAAATTTGACTAAATGGTCAAAATGGTTGAGAAATTCTGGCCTGAAATGACGATTCCATAACATCCCTGACTTCTCCAGTAAATAAAAAAAAAGTCCACAGGTGGGAGTGCAGCTTGAGCTTTTGGCAACTGGTGTCTTGGTTGATGATTACTTTAAAGGCTTTCATTTATCCTATGAGCCCCTATGGCAGAAGGTGTTAAGACAGGCCTGTTAGCCAACCCGCGGCTCCCGGGCCGCATGTGGCTCTTTGCCTGGTTTCATGCGGCTCTTAGGTTCATATCGAATTTTGTGATTGTGGTTTTTTTTTATGTGTATGTGTGTATGCGTGTTCGCAAACGCGTTTGCTGTGGACGCAACATAAAACTGCCCGCTCAGCTTAGAGGAAGGGAAAACCTTATTGTTGAGTAAACAATTTGTGTCAAGTTCGCTCTGAAAATGGCTGTGTTGACCGTGTGAGAGAGTGAGATGAAGGGATGGGGGGATGAACATGTGTGCCCGTGCGTATGATGTGGCTCTTTGCAGTAACACAGTAAAAAAATTTGGCTCTTCGTCTCTGATTGGTTGGCCACCCCTGGCCAACCAATCAGTTGCAGGAGTCTTAACAGTTAAGACTCCTGCAGCTGTACCGTTAAGAATGTAATGCAAAATGTACTTAATGGATCATTTTCAAATTTTATATTCTCATGGATGTTCATCGGAGGAAGAAGTGGACTGATTTTTGGGAAAGATTGGTTATATATTTCTGCCACTAGGGGGAGCTTACTCTCCAAACGTTTTCAGACATAGCTTTGTCCAGATTTGGTGCACTCGTCTCTAGGAGATCTGTCCAGTACACATCGTGTTTTTCCGACATACATTTATAGTTTGAGGAGGTCAATCAGGGGGATTGCTTGTACAACGCAAGGCGTGGGGGCTTTTCAGGGACATACCTTTTCTGTTGGGGATGAAAGCATAGGTTTTATTTAAAAATTCGGACGTTGTTCTCGTAAAAGTTAGACTTTAATCTCATCTCGTGTCCAATTCTGCTATTATCTGGCCCTAATTCTCATATCATAATAAACTCATATTGCTCTAGATAAAATTTAAAAAAAGCATTCATACCAATTCCACTTCTCCCCAGCTGAAAAAGGATTCCGTCAGTACTTATTCCTGACTTATGTGCAGAAGGCCCGAGTAATTACTTCTCATGTTTCATGTCATCATTTTAAGAATAATCCTTCTTACGCTGTGCACGGCTAATGCATTATGGCAATAATGTTTATTCTAAAAGGGGCAGTCCCACCCTTAACAACATATTGATCTTATCTGTGCAATTTAGCACTGCCTCTCTCGCCGCCCGCTCCCCTCCCTGGAGGAAAAGCAATACGGCCTCATCATAAACAGTAGCACACAAACAGCGACACATGTTGGCGTTTACGCCGTGACCACGATAGTGTGTGTGTGCGTGAAATGGGGTTACACTCGAGTACATGACTAATAGAGTGTCGACATAGATAAATGACTTTTTAAGTAAGAGAAAATTGCTCTGTATTTTATTCATTGAACAGTAGTTTCCTCTCTTCCTTCTATCAGTCTTTTTGCTCTTTCGTTCCTGCTCCTTCGTTCTCTGTTTTTCCTGTTCCGGCTCATCATATCGCCATCCTCATGCCCTCCTCATCCACACACACTTGTAACACTTTGTCCTTTCTCCTCTACCAGTTCTCTCATTATTGCCTCACTGGAGTTCAGTTTGCATCTATTTGTAGAGCTGTGTGAGTCCTCTCTCTCCCTTTTTCACCTTCTGTTTTCATCTCTTTTTTGAATGTTAAGGAGGAGTCCGAAGAAGTCTGGGACTGCACAATAGTGGGGTTATACAAATGAATCCAGCCAGTGACAATGGATTAAGACGCTCCCAGCTGACAGAGAGGTTTCGAATGAGCTGTGAGACGCACTTAAAGTGATTCTTGCCTCAAGAATTAAATGCGCAATGAAAATTCTGTGGCCACTTCTTGTGTTCCTGGCGGGATGTCTAACCGCTGCGTATCTGTGTACCGAGTAAACCAGCCGACATCAGGGAACTTAATAACCGATGCAACAGTTATAAGTGCCTGTTTGTTTACGTCTGTTCAAAGAATAACACATATAACACCGTGGCTCTTAAAGGTGCATTTTGCATGTCCATGTGAAATTAGTGTTCTTTCCTTTCTAAAACTCAAAAGGCTACAATTGCCAACCTCTCAGTCTTTTTCACAGCAAATGTTGAGCTAATTTCCTTTGTTATAAGCCCCACAGGCTCTACAGAGGCTATATGAACCACAAACATTATTTCAGGGTGTGCCTTTCTCAGTAACACAATGTTGGGCCCCAGATGGTCAATTCGATCAAGTCACTAATCACACATAAGCATATTGCATGTATGATTTCACTGTGGGGGAGTCGGAAAAAAGCAAACAATGAATCAATGTCATCGACAGCACAACAAGGGAATAAACCTAATGTGTTAACATTTATTCAGGCTGTGTCTGTTTATACATTGATTTTATATTGACATTGCAGTCTGTCTCTCGCTGCCTCTTGAGTCTCGATCTTTTCATTCTCTGAGATTTGTGATCACCATAGTAGAAAGGTCGAAATACACCGTCACACATAGCATACCTTTATAGGCAAAAAAAAGTGGGACAGCCTGAATTTTGGCTTTTAGTGTTCTGTGCTGTGGACACACTCAAAACATCCATTTTTCTGACATGATCATTTTTAATTCACACCGCTCAGGTTCATTGTGGAATCTCCTGCCATTCACTTTTAGTTTATAGAAGCTGATGCATAACAATGCTTTCTTTCACTTCTACAAGTTTGACTTGGGTATTACCCCTAAACCCCCCCCCCCCAACTCCATGCAGCAATCCTCCTGATTCAACTCCTCAAATTAAATAATGTCAGTTCATATTTTACTCAATTTTTTAAAAAGAACAATTTGAGTAAAATATCTTGATACAATATAGAGATCTATTTTTATAGAAGATTCATATCCTTGAGTCAATCTGACTGCAACAGTTTTGGACTAAATCGGACGGTTAAGCAGTTATATGTGAAAGTGTTTGGGGTTTTTTAATCCAGATATTCCCTCTATTAAATAAAATATGAACTATTAGAATAAAATATGATATATACAAGATAGTTTTCCTTGAGTCCATTCATATAGCCCAAATGTTGACTAAATCAGTTGGGAAGTTATGATCAAAAAAACTATTTTTCTGTTAAATAAAACCTCTCCTAGTGAGTAAAACATGAACTATTTGAGTAGAATATCTTTATACAGTATAGATATATCTAAAGTCGATTATGTGAACCAAATTATTTTAATCGAACTAATCTGTTGAACAACGCGGTTACGATTTCATCGTATACCTGATGTTTTGGGGATTTAATAATCTGAGTTTTAGTTTGATGATGTGGTTCATGTGGCTCACTTTAATGTGGGGTAAGTTTCTTGAAATCTAACACAAACAAGATCCGTTCCCATTCTTACCTTTCCTGCGACTATAATTCCATCGTGCATCAAGGCAGCGCAAATGTGGGCTGTACTGATTGAAGAATACAGCGCAGGCGGTGCTGCAGAGAGAGAGCGAGGTATGAGTCTGGCTGTGAGAGAAAGTGGAAGTGTGGTATGGGGGGAAGGGGGAGATGAGCACGTACTTTGCAATGCTTGGCTATATCCTCTCTTTTGCCTCGGTGAAGGTCTGATAGGGAGCAGATTTTATAACAGCCTGGTAACACCCTCCAAGGGGTCTCAAGATGCTGCTATTCTATCACTGCAAGAGCTGCCATCATGTTTACCTCAACAATCTAGGAGCTGTCAACAGCTGTCAACCACCACTACCGCCTTGAGCCCACTGATAGACAATAAAAGAGGGGGTGGGATGTGCAGGTTGACGCAAATGTGTGCACATACACGTGGTCAATGTATGGGACATGGAGAGTGGACATTCATTCCAACGCTCCCACCCAGATAAGAGCCGGTTCTGCTTCTGGTTGCTACACTCTCCCACAGCGTGATGGACAGATTTCATGGAGGCATGAGAGAGCCAGCCGCATACAAAAGAAAAATGTATAATGATCCCCGTTGTCACAGCCTTGACTTTTGGACAGCGCAGGTTACTCACACTGTGCTGCAGAAGAGATGGAGAATTGTAAGCTTGTCATGCATCATAAATGCAATACCATATGGGAACATAGCTCTCCCATACAGAAGAGAATAGGAAATTTGTGCACCCCATAAAGAAGAATGTATTGCCTTTTACGAGGTAGCGAAGGGCATATTGTGTGGCTGGCCTCATAAACATGCACATGTTTCTCTTATGAGTTTCTCTCGGATTTGAGGGATGGCTGTACAGAATCGGGGGGGGGGGGATTAAGAGGCCGATGATGGTAGACACTATTTCCGATGAAATTCCGTCTCTCCTTGAGAGGAAAGGGGAGGAAGAGAGATGGGAACAGATGAGAGTGAGACTTAGATCTGAATGTGAATAGAGAGGAGGTTGAAGCTGCAGGCAGAAATAATCATGTATCGGATGTTTGTGCTGATTGATGTACGATCAGCAGGCATACCTATTCCACTCACCGCCGCCCCTGAAGGGCTCTTTGGTGGCAATCTCATACCTGCCTCTTTTTCTTCTTTTTTTTTCTCCCAACATTTGCAGCATGGCAGAAAGGGAATCTTGAGTGTTGAAGTGGCGTTTTCACCTTGCCATCTCTGGAGTGATTGTTACGGCAGACAATGTCAATAGATGTTGTGGGTCACTCCATTCAGACACCTCCATTTGTTGGTGCCATCATCGAAGACAATCAGTGAGTGTAGATCAGCATGTGGCAAGGATCTGGACCTCTGCACCTCAGGGTGAAGAACCCATCATCATCTCCGCCTGCTGCACTGCTCTGCAGAGGGAGCAGCGAAGCTCGAGACATCAGGCCCAGATTTGGCATAGATTACATTCAGTATGTCTGACGATTTGGCCGTCATCTCCATGTGACTTGGCTGCGTCTGCTGATCAATAGATCACACCAACAAGAGGTCTGGAGGCCAATTAGGCCAGGCAGGCTGGCGTTGGGCTTTGTGCCGATACTGAGGCTCGTCTGACCTTCGGGACACTGGATAAGGAATAAATGAAAATAGATACATCTGTGTGTGTGTTTGCTCTATGTGCTGCTGTAATTGATTTAAATTAAATGAAAACCAGTCCATCAACCGGCAGTTCTTAAGCTCTTGACCACTCCACATTTTCATAAATGCCTCCTTCATTGTCAGTTCTGCTCCTACATTCCAAACACTGCAGAGGGGCTTGATGAAATGTGGTTGATCAAACATCATGTTCCTGCTTTCATGCACAATACTGTGGCACCATCTGTTGGTGTACTAGATTACAACTCCATTTAAGGCCAGTGTGGCAGGAAGTGGCTCAATTATATATATTTTTGTTCTCAAATCTGATCATCTTTTCCTTGCCTGCTCATCTCAGCCGGCGACCCGTACCTGACATCAGCGTGGACAAACCAGCTGATGAGCAACAGTCAGTTCTCTTCGAAAATGTGACAGCAGTGATGCAGGAATTCATTTGTTCCATTGTTTGCTGTGGTAGCAATAGAGCTGTGGTGGTACAACAGCTTTCTGGGACGAGGGCAAGAAGGAATAAACTGCAATGATTGAAGCGTTTCACATTTATCCACTAAATTTAATTTGTCTCCAAGTTGCCGTTACCGTGATCATTATTGCCCACAAAGCATCACATAATTAACATTGCTGTCACATCGGCAGGAATCAGATACACATCTGATTTAGCACTACATGGTCGTGTTCACCTGCTCATTACAGCCCACTTAATGACAATTTTTATGCCTGCAAAAAGTCGGGGATATAATGGAATCGTCATCCTTCTTGTTAACGCAATAACTCAAGGAATATTTCATGGATCAAACTTCCTACGCGCACAGATGTTAGTGCGAAAAAAAACTGGATTCAGGGAAAGGTCAGTTGTAAATTTTTGACACTAGTGGGAGCTTTATCTCAAAGTTTTCGAGCAATAATTTTTCAACTGTTGGTAGGATTTATTCCAAATGTGGTGTATATGAATCAATAGGGGGAGCTTTTCTTTGTTTCTTTTTTTACAAAAAATGCTTTTTTGAGACATTACTTCATAAATAAACTACTCAAAAAATAAACGGAATCATCACAGTGTAAATCTAAGTCAATCACACCTCCGGGACATCAAGCTGTTCAGTCATGAATCAATAATGATTGTGAACAAATTTCACCCGCTGTTGTGCAAATGGGACAGACAACAGGTGAGAAGGAGTGGCAATTATTGAGACAACCCCTATTAGGTTTTGCAGGAGGTGGCCACAGACCATTTCCCTCTCCTCATCCTATTCTTTGCTGCTTTTGCATTTTCCAGTGCCCTCGCCACTGGAGGTAGCATCTGCAGCCCACAGAAGCTGCTCAGGTAGCGGAAGCTCCTCCAGGATGGCACATCCATACGCGCTGTGTTCAGAAGGTTTGCTGTGCCTCCCAGCACAGTGTAAAGAGCGTGGAGGAGATACCAGGAGACAGGCCAGTACACTAGGAGAGGTGGAGGGGGCCATAGAAGGGCAACAACCCAGCAACAAGACTACTATCTGCTCCTTTGTGCAAGGAGCTCTACAAAGTCACTCAAATCTTACTAGAACCAAAAAAATCTGATTTTGATAAATATAAAATGGAATAAATGGAAAAAAAATAAGATTTGAGTCACTTCAGCCTGGTAGTGTGAACATGGCTGAAAAAAATCTCACCCTGTCCTAACTGATGATGCATTGCACCTGAAGCAAAGGTTCTAAAGTATGCATAGTTTCAACCAGATCCTGACAAGCGATAATAGTCATCACCTGAACCTAACATATTACAATATTAGTTTAATTTCCTCTTGCCTTTAGCAAAAAAAAAAAAAAAATTCCTTCAAGATCAGGTCAATCCTGAAACCTAATTTATATTTATCTGATACCTAGCTGGGATTAATTATGAAGGTGAATACCTTAATTGCAAAGTTTATGTGAAAGGGTGAGGCGTAGTGAAGGGTTCATAGAAGGGGAGATACAATTCAATTCACTCGATATTGGATCACAAAAGACTTCAGGCCAAGTGATAACTGAGAACCTCCCACGCACACACCTACACATCAAAACACATACCCACACCCTCTCTACGACAGCAAATTAATTAAAGCAGTTAAAGAATCAGGTACTCAGAATAAAGACAGAATGAGTCCGCCTCAGGCCAAGCACTTTAGATCTTAATCAGATACTAATTAAACTTCATGTCAGCAACCAGCCTGTATATATTGAGCTTTTTGCTCACAAATGCTTGTGCAGTTTTGACAATTACTGTGAGCGCTTCCAATTTAATTACAGTAGCATTGTTATTTTTCATTCTTTCATGCCCGTACAATTGTACACGGAGATATATGAGACCAAAAAATATTTTGCAGTGATAAAACAATTTTTCAAATCTTCCATCTGAAGCCAAACACAAAATCTGATTTAAAAAAAGCTCCCTTAATAAAACACAGGTAAAGTCTGTCTTTGGGGTACTTATTGATTTAATATCTTAGACACTCTAAATTTATCATGAAAATGAAAAACTGGTCAAGCATATTTTCAAAGAGTAAAGTACCCTTATAAAACTTTTTCATGGAAAACCGTTTTAATTATGTTAGCTCAAACTTTTCCTAAAGCATGTATTTACAAAACTATTAGATTTTTGTGTTGTATTGTCGCACATGATTTTTTTTTTCCCCCTTTTGATCTGTGGTGTCCCTCAGGGCTCCGTCCTTGGCCTCTTCCTATTTAGCATACATATGCTGCCACTGGCTCATATATATATTTTATAACAGGTTTTGATAAGAAATAGTGACTCAAACTGTATTCAACCAAACCGAAGAGCAGGACATCAAAGGGTTAAATATCAGAAAACCACATAAAAAGTTACCTGACACGTTATACTTCACAAATTTCATTTGCAGCCATTTGTGGAGGAATTGAGAAGTGAGGCGCAGGATGCTGCAGCAACAGATTGGGAAACAAAGCCCATGAAAAAAGATAAACATGTCAAGGGAAATTACACTCCTGGCTTGTTTCCCTAAGCTTGCTTAACCTGTTGTGTCATATCACAACCTTCTCCGGGCTAAAAAGTCTTTGGTGCTGCTGCTTTGGCATCTTAAATACTTTGCATGTCAGTTCATGCAGAGCAATCCAGCCATTCGCCACCTAAGGGACTCCATACTGGGAATTCAGTCCATGAATCATGCAGACTTTGGGCTGCAGCGGGAAATCATCCATTTGTTACATTTTTCAATGGACTGAAAAAGTTGGGCAGTGACGCTGTAGCAAGAATGTTGATTTTTTTTTACCATTTACTCTTTCAGGAACTGCCCAACCTTCTCCGATTCCATTAATAGAGTGAAGATAGGGTGCAGGAGAAGGAGAATGGGAGAAAGGTATGAACATATCTCTCAGAAATAATGTCATCATGAATGTGACCAGCCTACAGAAATACAGCCGCTACTTATCAGGTGCTTTTTTCTCTGCTATCAGTGTTGTATAGTTTTACAGCACCAAGCTGCTGGGGGTTGAAGGTTCAACATAGTATAGTTCCTGCTTCAAAGTGTGTTTCCTGGTCTTGTTCAAAGTCAAGTCAAGATGCACTAAAATTAAGTTTTGGACTCATCTTTGGAACTTAACCAGGTAGGCTCGTTTAATCGGTCACATATTTCTACCCAAAACAAAAAACATACTGGTCTTATTTCATGGCAACTTTATGACCACGGAGGGCTGAACTATTGCGGTTAAGAAAAAACTCTGCAAGAAATAAAAGTCTGTAACTCTGCACCTGACTGTCTGACGGAGTGACTATGAGGCTGTTAGCAATGTGTGAGCAGGAACAAAGAGGAATGTTGCCAGGGGTGAAAAAAGTGATGTAATGCGTTTGACACAGCAAAACTGTTGACATTTCTGTGCTCAGATCCTAAGGAGATAGCAGAGCCAAGCATGAATGCCAGGATTTTATTTTGAAAAAAAACTCACTTAAATGCCTGTCAGTCAAACTTTCTGAAAAAGAAAAAAATAATCCACTATGAATTTCTGATTTTTGCTATTTGAGCACACTCAGGGACACGTTTTGCACATGGTTGCTTTCTGCTCCGCTGCAGAGGAGTTCAGAATACAAACAAGCAAATATTGAACCTCTTGAAAGTGAACCAAACCTGTCAAATGAGTAGGCTTACTTCATGTGTTGCTATTTAGTAGGAATTACTGCTAAAAATAAAAGCCAAATCTGGATTTACAATTTGCAGCTCTTTTCATAACTGTTCAAAGAATTTCTCAACATGCACTGGATGGAAATAATAATAAACAGAACAGAGGCCACGAGAGGTGTGATTACATTTCTCCTGACTGACAAAGAATGTCCCAATTGGGTCAAAACATTCCTCCCAACCCTACATTGACACCAGGAAGAGTCGTGTAGGAAGGAAGGCAGGAGGAGGTAGTGAGACAGAAAGCCTTCACAAACACACACACCTCCAGCAGCTGCACTCAGATCCCTGCTGTTTCTCAATCCACATAGGTCAAGACGGATTTCCTGTGAAGGCTGCATCTCACATCGCACAGGCGACATGACCGGTCCAACCAAAGGTAAGACGTGCTCCTGAGGAAACTCCTCTGTCTTCTCACTCAGGACTCCATGTTCACTTCTGCTTCCACTTTGTTCATTAAATTGTAGACATACATCTGGTGGGCTGTTGTTTAGAAGTGAATTAAGTTATGTATTATGATTATAAAAAGTAGTAGTCGGGATTTAATTATGTAGCATTTAGAGCTCATACTGTGATTTATTGTTTACAGCTGCTGGACGATATTGTTTGACTGTTTACCAGGATATCATTAAAGGGATAAATTATCTGTTTTTCCTGTATTCATCAGTGCGGACTGCACACATTTTGCCAGTGAGACCCAGAGTACTTATTCTGTTTATGTTTTAATCATTTGAGTGACATTAATTTAAAAATGCATTTGTGAAAGGAATTATTTTAGAAGAGGCAGGTGCAGCGGTGTCAAGTATGTTTAAAAATAAACGATCAACTACAATACAAACGAGTATATATATATATATATATATATATATATTACGATGGGCCATAACATAATAACCGCTAAGAGTTGAAGTCAGAGTTACATTTATAATCTAAATGCAGCGGCACCCGTCTTTGAGTGGGATATATTGAGCAGCAAAGGATCATTTTGTCCTCAAAGCTGATGTGTTGTAAGCACAGCAAATTATGCTGGCTGGAGAACTGGGTCAGATCATCTCCAGAACTGCAAGTCCGTTGGCAGTGGTAAGTACCTGCAAAAGTGGTCTAAGGAAGAGCAACGGGTGAACCGGCGACAACGGGTCATGAGCACCCATTGATGTGTGTGTGTGTGTGTGTGTGGGGGGGGGGGGATCAGTGGATCAGTGCTGGTCTAGGCATGCATATTGTCCGAGGATCGTACAGAAACTCTTCGTGCTAGCCAATGGTACCCCTACAGGGTTCTGATTAAAGATGTCAGACCACACAAGGCATCACAGCGCGGTTTTGACCAGGCAGGTGGTTTTATTGTTATGGCAGTGAAAAAGCTTCCCCTGATGTGAACAATTACAGATGAACAAAACATTGTTGATCCTTTCATATGCACCATATTTGGACAATCAGATTAGAAATTATGGCTAGGAAAATGTTTTGTTCGCCCCAGTGGTTGTAATATTCGACTTACCTTTACCAAAAATGAATCCAGTTCATCCTCAAGCTGAGGTCTATGGTGGTTTACATTTTTTGACATATTGCTGACATTGACGTAATTATACATTATTGCTGTTATGTTTCATTCAGAATGTAGACCCTCAAATGCAAAACTCAAAAATGCAGTTGAACAAGAAATGTTAATGAAAAAGAGTCCAATTTACAAATGGCCGACTATATTTAAATTAGAGGCAAAAAGATTAAATTTACAACGTAGCAAATAATTATTCAAAATTTCAATGTAATAAATGATTGACAGTTGTAAAGTACCAAATAATGATCCGAAAGAGAAACATAATTTACAAAAGGATGGATAGGGGGGGAACAAGGAAGCAGGAAAAAATGAAATAAGATCAAAGGGCAGTTTCACAAGAGCTAACACGGACAAGAACATAAGGCATGTTTCACAGACGGCGACGCAGACGATCTGAAAAAGATAGCGAGCAGGTGACAACATTCAACAATCAGGGAGGAGGCACTAGGAATCACTATTCACACACAGAGGAAAGAAGGAAGTGAAATAGAGAAACTAGGAGGAAGGCAGGTGAAAAGCACGGAGTAAAACAAGAATAAGGTACAAGGAAATAAACAGAAATTAAACTTCAAAACTCTACCTTCAAAATGAAAAATAGACCATGACAACTGCGTTCTGAGGTGGACGAGGCAGTTGCGGACGCATTGACCATTACATTATATCTCCAACTTTTTGAGGATATAAACTCAAAGAAGAACTTTGGTGGTTAAAGGATCATGGATTTAAATTCACCTCGGCGTACCGAAGTATTGATTCTTCAGTTCTATGTAGTCTAGGCAGAAAAACTTAAAACAGATATTACCATTCAAGGACAAATTTGTTTTATTTTCATTGAAATCCTCCAGTCAATAATATCTTTCCAATAAAGATCACAAGGATAAACAAATAGGTATGTCTGTCACGTCCCTCAATCAAAGAGAACCACCTAACTATTTCACTCAAGATGCAATGATGAACATCACGAGGAAAAAAAACAACAAGGAACCCTGAGGGCAGAATGCCATTCAGCATTCAAGAGCTTAAGACTTAAGAGTAGAGGCAGTGGCTTGCCTCTAAATCACATCGCCATAATCCGTAGCAGAGATGGCTTCAACAATCCTGTTACGAACCAGGACAGGAAAAATAGCTTTACTTCTCTAGTAAAAACTATTTTGTTCATAACTTGTCGAGAAGTTTTGTCTACATTGTATTTGAGAAAACAACATATGCTTCATTAGGTGAAGCTCAAGGTTTGTTTAGTATTATCAAAACTAAATTGGATATTGAACCTGGTGGGAAACCTTAATTTATAATAAAGGATCCGGGGGAACAGACGTTCACTGGCTGCTGCAGATCAACCACCTCATTCTGGACCAGTTGTGTCCATCGCCATGGAGAGGTCCACAAAAAGTCCTCAAGATGTCCTTCGTATGAACCTGAACTTAAATCAATGCAGGCGATTGCTTTAGCGAACAGTTACTTAATGACTCTCTCAGCTAAGCATGATAATGTTAATGCGATGACTCAAAAACTTATCACAGATCAATTTCAAATTTTATACCGTCATAGACTTTTGTGCGAGGAAGAACTGGATCGATGTTGGGAAAGGTCGGTTGCATATTTCTAAGGGGAGCTTCATCTCCAAAAGTTTTCAGGTCATCATTTCCCAACCATTGGTCCAGTTTAGTCCAGATTTGGTACATATGAATCAACTAGAGGCGATCTATCTTATATCGTATTTCACCCTAATAGTTGATCATTTGTTCAATAGGGTGAGCAATTTTGTGTAAATTGCTGTTTTTCAGACAGAACTTCCTAACTGTTGATCCGCTGTAGTCAAAATTTGGTCCACATGAATCAACTGGAGGAAATCTAACTTTTAAATATCACATTTCAGATCTTACTCTCTAAGAGGAGCTTCTTTTTTTTTTTTTTATAAAAAAAGCACTCTTTTGCAGATATCACTTGACATTTTATTTTGAAGACTTCAATCGGGGTGATTGTTTGTACAGAGCAGGGGATTAGGGGCTCCCCAGGGAAATAACCTTGTTGTCGGGGACGACAGCAGCGGCCTGGTTCGGATGATGCTCTTTGCTTATTGTAGACTTTACACTGCACAATAGAACACTCAGTAGCAGGTTGGCTTCAAGGACTCATCTCCAATTCCTGTTTCCACAGGTTTAAATAATCTTGTTATTCGTGCATAAATGAACAACTGTCATGTGACAGTGCTGCCATTTCAGCTTTGTTCAGCATAATTAAGCTAGTCAGTAATAATTATTAGCGTGATCAAATTTTGCAGGGTCAGCTCTCTCAATTTTACTGTGAAAGATTCATTGAGATACTATAACTAACAATTCCCTGTCAAATAAACACTTCTTTATGTCATTCCAGATTATATTTATGCATATGCACTGTCCAAGTCCCTGACAAAAGTCTCATCACCCGCAACCGTAGGACTCTACTCTGCATGTCCGAATCGAATTAACATGATCCTCGAAGAAGTAGAAGGTATGTAAACATTAGCCGTACCCCGGCAAACCGATTGTTTAGTCTGCTTTGACCAACTACACAAACCACTGTGATGCATCCCCTCATCAGAGCTGTCTCTTGCTTTAACGACTTCTTAATAACCGACTTATCCAACGGCTCCGAAGGCCCCCAGGGATGTCCTTTGACTTTAAATGCGCATATCATAACATCCTAAGTACAAAATGCATGACTATATATTTATAAGCAGTATATTCCAGCTCAAGGTGCGCTCTCTTCACACACTCCAAGAGTATTTATGTATGACATAAATGCATCGTATAGAATGCAATGGACCATAAACCAGCATCTACAAAATCATATTGATATTCCTGTCTCATGAACAAAAGACAAAGATTAGCTGCCCCTAAATTTCAAAGGAGGAGGAGCATTTTTAATAAAAAGAAGAATGAAACCCATGTAAATGAACAGAGGACATATTAATACTCCACATATGAGTGCACAAACACACACTGCTCACTCTGGAAGTATGCAAGGCTGCAAACAGGAAAATACCAATTTCATTTTTATTGACTTTTTGACATTGAACAGACTGAAAAAAGCACGTGGTCCATCTATATATTAAGTTGTACTTCTACAGAAATGTCCGACTATTGTCCCTGGAACATGTAATGGGATTATCCAGGACAATATCCAGGTCCTTTTAGAGATTTCAGAGTAATGAGAACCAAATAAGTAAAAAGTTAATATAATGTCAACATTCTGAAGCATGGTTCTTATCTTCTTTGCATTTTAGCTAACTGTACAACATGTTTTTGTCTGCTTTGACTCTGTCTCTTTGTCTCTTCAGTGAACATGGAGCGGGAAGCCACCAGGATTGAACAGGAGTATAAAGGGAAATCCAGGCCTCGCTCAGTTAACCCGTCAATCAGTGGCCTTTTAGCACTTATTAGCAAGCTGCTCTTCTACAGGCCCGTTTGGACAAAGGAAAACCAGCAGCACCATAACGTCAGATTCATTTATGTACATTTTAGTGCCTGGCATTTTGCAGGCAGCGACCTGCTGTGGGCGGGTCTGGTCATTAGGCTGCTACAGGCCATGCAGATGAACTTTGGGAAATTACAGCTTGTACTCTACCGTGTGGCTCAACATGATGAAGAAGAAGAAGTGAAGAAGAAGGTTTGTGAATGTTCTTCAATTTCTTAGTTACTTGAGAGTCTACCGCCATGTTATTGGCTCTGTGTGACTGTTTAACTATAAACAACGAAACATGTCTTAAGGATAAATTCACCCATTCATTATAAAAGTCAACGCCGGCACTGAAGATTGGTTGTTTAAATGCCATAACTCAAAAGTTATTTTGTTTTCTTTTCATCACATTTTATACACCCACAGACCTTAGTGTGAGGACGAAGTGGATTGATTTTGGGAAAGGTTGTATTTTTCTGAAATTAGGGGTAGCTTTCTCTCCAAATGATTTCTGGCCATAATTTACCACTTTTGGTCGGATTTAATCCAAATTTGGTGCATATGACTCGACTCGAAAAAGATGTATGTATGTAAATATCATATTTTACTCAATAGTTTATATTTTAATCATTCAGGGGAGCTGTTTTATGAAAAACACGGTTTCTCTGACATAACTTCACATTCAATTTGAGGAGTTCCATTAGGGGAATTGCTTACTTTGGTGGCTTTTTAGGGATATACCCTTGCTTTCGGGGTAAACAGCATAGGCCTAGTTCATTCATTCATCCATTCATTTATTCGTTGAAAACACAAAAAAGAGCCCTTATTTTCAATGGAGCCAAGGTGAATACAGCATAGCGCGTACAGAGATGTCTAAAGGCAAATAGCAATAAAGAGGATAAGGCCCATCAGTTAAATTCAATTTAACAATGCTCAAAGTGAGTGGCTATAAGTTCATATAAAACAACCTTAAAAACAATTTAGAATAAAATAAGATAAACTATAAAAGAAATTTAAGCAATGATGAACAGTCCCAGTTACCATCCCTAACCTTGCATCACGCTGCCTGTGCAAATATTTCCTAGGTTAACATTAACAGAATGTCGCTGATAGAACAGAGAGCAGAGGGTCACAATAAAGATTTAATGTCTACAGGACCAGACGGCAAAGAGCCTTTCCCTCAAAGCAGATCATCGTCTGTTGTTTAGAAGTATTTTGGATTTATGGCAAGCAGTGTTAAATAAAAAACATGTCATAATGAAAGGGTGCTTTAGAGTCGTGTCTGTGCCGCAAAGCAGCACAACCAACAACTTGCAAACAGACCCCAAACTGCTGTATGATGAATTCATGAAAGCCAATGCCGATGAAAATAATCAGGATTTTCCTTTAGTCCACGATCATAAAGCCCATATCTACAGCCATGCTGCTCATTAAAACTATGATCATGCATTTAACATGCTCCATGTTTGTTCTGTCCAAAACATTTCAGATAGTGGAAGACAGTCCCAACCATTGGAGGTCAAAAAAGGTTTGCTGCTGCCCTCTATGGTTTCTGGTCCTGTCCATTTTTGTGGTACCGATTATAGTGCTGGTTTTCCTGTTGGCTTTTGGTATTCCCGAACTTGAGATGAGACCTGCTCAGGCGTTGAATGGAACAAAAGCCCAGGTGAGTTTGCAAGAGGGCGTGATTATCGCTGCATTAGGAGTACCGGCAGCGAGTGCAATAAAATTCATCTTTCTAATGGGCAAGAACCTCATCTTCAGCCTGGATCTGAACATCAAGAAAGGCATGGACAATAAACAGGTCAGCAGGAAACTGGGCTTCATGAATGAAGTGAGGAAAGAGATTTGGTTTATGTCTCGCTTCATCCAGTTTATGGAGGTGTTTGAGAGGAGACGGATCCGTGTGGTGCTGAAGATTACCGATCTGGACCGATGCTCCCCGACGAAAATTATCGCAGTTCTGGACGCAATAAACATTCTGCTTTCAGATGAAAAAAGTCCATTCATTTCCATTCTGGCTGTCAATCCAGGCGTTCTAATGCAGAAAATCAACTTTGCAGACGGTTGTTTCTGCAAAGAGGAGAGAGCGCATTCATTGCTGAACGGCATTGTGACTCTGGCATTCACAGTCCCACCACTGTGTGATGATTCAAAGCTCACTCTATTCAAAAGCCTCACTAGTGATTCACATGTCCCTGAGCACATAAGCATGAGGGGGGACAAACAGAGAACTGGGGCTTTTCCAAGGATATCGCTCTCAGATGGATCTTCATGTGAGATGGCACAGGAAATGAAGGAGTCGTATCTACTTATTGACAAAGCTGCAGCAGTCGTGGATGTAGAGGAGGAGGAGGTAGAGAAGTTGCTGAGGAGCATCCTCACGAGCAACAAAAGGAATCTAAACAAGTACATATTGGATGATGCCATGTCTATGAGAAGAGTGATCAACTCAATTCGAGTGACTGTGATAATCATGAAGGTCTTGAAGAAGGAGATTCCTCAACCAGAATACGTTGCAGCATGGGTGGTCCTGGTCAACCAGTGGCCGTGCCGCCTCAGCTGGATCATCCAGTGTGTGGAAGATGCCCTGCAGAGAGCAGAGATAGATGGTATGAGTGTGGCCAAGGCTTATGATACAAAGACGCTGTGGAAAGTCTTCAGTGAGTCCAGGGCAGAGCTGCATTTGATGAGTGCACAGATTGAAGACCTCCTCGAGCAGGATGGGGACCCTGAGATGTTTGAAAGATTTCTCAAGATAGATTTCCAATTTACCATCAAGGACCTGAAGACATTTGAAATGGCAATGGTGAACCTGGATCAGACAATTAAGAAAGAGCTGGCCCAGATCAGAGGGACATTCAGGCTGAAAAACACTGGTTGGATGAGGAGCCTTGCTCCTCTGCCAATCACAACGGTCGTCAATATGGATACAGAGGCAGTGTGCAAAGAGGTAAGACTTTTATTTTTACTTCATTTTTTTTTTTATCTCAGTCCTGCATGGACTGGAGGTCACTGAAACTGTGTTTTTAACATTGAATGGTTTCCGTTTCAATAGTTTTAGTTTTGCCGTTTCAATGAATGAATGAGTGAAGGGAGGAGCAACAGTAGGATTTTCACTTCAAACTTAAGAAGTATAAGAACAAAATATACATCAAATGAGTAAAGTTGTAACATTATGGCGGGAATAAGTAATAATTTTACAAGAATTACATGGTAATGGAGAAGATCTAAGACCATTGCCCCATACAGAAACTCTCCACCTCCTTCAGATTCTGAGATCAACACTTGTGAACTCTCCTCTTCAACACATCCCACAAATGTTCTGTGGGCTTAAGGGCAGGGGACTGGGATGGTCATGTCAAAACTTGTATTTTGTGATCTCTGAACAAGTATTGGGTTGATTTTAAGTTGTGCTTCAGATCAGTGTCCTGCTGGAAGGTGGACCAACGCTCACTAAGTTTATTTGAGGAGGCTTTTGGGTTTTCATCAAATATTGGCTGGTATTTCATGGAGTCTATGTGCATTTTAACAAGATGTCCAGGATCTTAGGAAGAAAAACAGCCCCACAACATGAGGGATCCACCACTTGGCTTTTTCTGTATGCCTTCCATTCTAGTTACACCACACGTACATACATACAGTACAATTTTATGAAATTTATCTCTGCATCCAACCCATCCCTGAGGGAGCAGTGGGGGGCCCCTGTGAAGCGCCCAGGGAGCTGAGGTTTGAGGGTCTTGCTCACGGAGCCACTGCATTTTGTGTCAGGGGGTGGGCTTGAACCCTGGTCGCCCAATTGAGGGGCGAGTGCGCTACCCACTCAGCTTAAGCCTCCCCCATTATAGCTAACTTGTGATGAGTCGCTAATACAGAATATCCTCATGTTCTATGTCAGATCAAAAATGAGAAACCTCCTCACCAACACCTATTTGCTAAAACAATAACCCCAAAAGACCAGAAGAGGGTTGGTGGTGGTCATAACTACAAACACAATGGTTTATATCACATTGGCTGTGGCATTTAGTCAGGAAAATCTATTCAGAGCAAAGAAAATTGCAGACTTATCACTAATAGTGAGTAGGAACTAATAATATTCACTGTATCATTCTAACTCTGTTCTCATGCTTCTCTTTTTCTAGTTGGAGAGGATGAGGTACGCCAGCAAATACGCTGATATTGTGAGAAGCAACAGCCTCAATGGATCAGCACTAGTGTTTGGTGATGTAGATGACCTTAAAGACCTCCTAAATATGACCATAGGTCAATGGACAACTTTCCGACTTCACTTCCTGGGCTTCCAATCCCATCGACAAGCACAGTACAAGAATATTCCACCAAAAACTTCTAATTTTCCGAACCTGCTGTATAGATTTCCCAATCAATAACGCGTCTAATCCTTTTCTGGTTAACACCTATATGTAGGAATTCAATCAGTTTCCTCTAAGGCTGGGTTTCCTAAAACTGTGATGTACATGAGCAGAATACGCTAAAAATGAATGGGGAAAAAAGAGCCAGTTTTAAGGGAATGGTTCTGCCTTTGGGGAAAATGTTTCTTGCAAAGTGTTAGAAGAGAAAATCGTGACCACTTTTTAGTCTGTATGCTTTACCTCATGCTTTATAAAGCCAGTATTGACCTTAGCCTAAAGACTTAAGAGTCGAAAAGTACACCTATTAGCAGAGGTAAAGCTCATTAATTTGTAATACGGCTGTTGACGCTGCTGTCCATTCATATTAGCTGTCCATATGAAACAAGATAGATTTATATTGTTTGGTATTCTTCAGCATGTTTGTTTGTATCTGTGGATGGAACCGGACTAGTAATATGTCTCTGCTCGCAGTCCCTCCAGCTCCGAATACACGGGCCACAGCCTTAGACATGAGACTGACCATAAATCTTTAAAACCAAAAGTATTTCCAAACATAATCCTAATATAAAGCACTCTCAGTTTATCTGATGGATTAAAATTTTAAAATATGCTGCTCACACTTCTTCTGCTCTCTCTAGTTTGTGTTAAAATTAGATTCACTGCAACATCTGCTCCTTTTCTACAATCCCTCTGGGGCATTCCAGTTGAAGTCTCCCAGCATTCTCATCTTGGGGGCGAGGAGAAATTTGAGCATGGATGCCAAATATGTATTTGTAATGAGTTGTCTGACTCGACTGAGCAGTTATTGTTTTATCACAATCCAAAGACCCCAGTTTTTCCTACCATTTATTTGCATTTCTCTTGCAATGCATTACAGTCAGGGTGCTTCTATACTTATGATCCAATACTGAAACATGAATTCAAGTTTTAATATTTGTTTTACCAGGCCTACGCTTTTGTCCACGACAGCAAAGGTTTATCCCATTCCACTGTGTTGTACATGCAATCCCCCCTGATTAAACTCCTCAAATTTATTGTGAAGTTATGGCTAAAAAATTCCACTGAATGCATAAAATATGATCTGAAAAATACAAGATAGATCTGGTCCAGTTCATCCATATGAAAACCAAATTTGGGCTAAATCGGACCAATGGTTGGGAAATGATGTCCTAAAAACAGTTTTACGCAAAAAATAATTAAAAAGATAGAAAAGATGGCGGGGTGCCAACTAATAAAAGATTGATAAAAGATAGATCCCCTCGATTCGACTCATAAGTATGGAATTTAGATACGAAAACTTTTGAGGACAAAGCTCCCCCTAGTGTAAGAAAACACTCTGTCTAGGTGACCTTTCCCAAAAAATCAATCCAGTTCTTCCTTGCACTTAAGTCGTTGTGGGTCTAAAACAAAAAAATCCATGAAAGTTTCTGTGTTAATACATTAATACGAAGGATCTGCAAAGACGATTTCCATAAAATCCCAGACTTTTCAGCTGAATTGGTTGACTTTAATTTAAGACGTTTCTATTTTTTAATTTTCAATTACATACAAAATGTTTTCTAGTTGGTGAGTTTGACCTTTGACTTCACTGAGCCTGAAACAATAAAAAAAAGATATATTCTTTTTACAATATCGGTTTTTACTTACAAATTAACTGACTTCTTTTGCGTTTATGTTCATGCAATCAGGTAATTTATTTCAATTGTAAGACTTTATTTATCTTACAATGTCCCACATATTGTTTTATTTCTTTGGAAGGGTTTAAATTCCCTCATTATATTTCACGTATTGAAGCAAAATGTTAATTATGTAACATAATTAACATACGTCAAAACAGTATCTGAAAACACTTCCGAGAAAGTTATTATAGGTATTGAGTTTAGGAATTTAATTATTTATTCTATTCTATCATTGGAGGTATGGGTCTAATTGACCTGCGATGGTGAGTAATGACAAAAACAAACTTCTTTTCTTTAAAATACACTGACAATTAACAATTTAGTTTGTTTGTTAATGTCTCAATGATGCACACGGCAGCCAATATTCTCTGCCGGAATCGTAACACCACTTTTTCTTTGACACAACTTTCTTTTTTAAAGCCATTTAAAAATAGGAAAAATTATCAAAATTTGATTGAATTTAGTAAGACAATGTTAAAGTCTTGTTTTAATCAGAATAAACATAAGGTATGTCTCAAACATCTAAACGTTCTAACACAAAAGGAGTGTATTTTATCAGATGACTGCTGCAAACATGTTCATCTATAAATAGGAAAGAATTCTTCTTTTTCAAGGACCACATTTTCAAATGGATAGAAAAACATATCACAAATAAGATGGGCACACAGAGTTAAGGCTGCTACTATTACGCACGCTGATACACTCTTACACTTGAACTGAACCGGGCCGTTTAAGTTACTTGTAAAATGTGAATTTCTGATGACATGTTGAATTATTTTGTGTGTTAAAGGTCCCCTGTGATACAACTCTTTTTGTGTGTCTATGTCTTATAGAGGATAAGGTGTTAAATACAGAAAGACCAGGAACATAAGAAGCTGTGAAATACTTTTAATGTTGTCAGGGCACTGTGTAATGTCATATTATATGATGGTTTCAGGGAGCGTCAGAAGTTTGGTGTTTTCAGGGTTCCATCTCAGAAAGATCTGATTTGGATACCTCATGCACAACGAACTTTTAAGCAACAATTTTCTTTGTTTTTATGATGTTTGCAGCTCAGCTACTGCAGAAAATGTACCTGGATGCTTCGTATGGATTCAGTTAATGTTTGATAATGGTAAGAGAATGTGTCAGTTCTAAAATTTGCATAAATCCTCAGACAGGTCAGACAGGAAATACTGCAGCTATTTTAGAGCATGAGCAGATACATTTGGTATTTCCACAATGAAATTCACTTCGATGATTTTGGAATACTTTATTGGTCATTGAGCAGAAAATTAAAAACACGGTGGTTCCTTCAAATCCAAGTAAAATAACGTGTATGTGTTCAAAAATAAAAATGCTTTTTCATGCAAATATAATTTGTCGTTGTTAAGCCCATCCTGGAGCCCGAGCAATGTGTTGTGTCATTTAAGATATTCTAATATCTGATATTAAATCATCAGCATGGTTATGTGTATGAAATTCCTTTGAACTTAAGGGAGTTGCAAAAGTCACAAATGCATCATTTGCAGTTCATGTAACACCACAATACTAGCATACATAACGAAAGCAGGGTTTAGATAGTCAGCCAACTTAAAAAACATCACCAGTTGAAGTTTCAATAAACATATCCAAGGGAGGATTCATTAAAACTTGGCAGTATAGGCATAAGTTTAGCTCTTGGCAAAAAGCCGTCTAGATTTTCTTTAAACACGTTTTATAGACATATTTGCTATGTGATAAATGTATCATAACAGTATGTGGGTAACATCAACAGTTAAGACTCTTAATTCATATATCAAGGCACACATGTAATTCAAAAGGATACCAGACTAAAATCCTTTTAATTTTAGACCTAGCCGTTTCTTAATCCAGCTGATTGTAAAGTAATAAGTTTGGACACATTTTTAGGATAGAGTACTTTTTGAAATATAAGGAATGTATAAAAAAAAATAAAAAATGTGTGTACACATGTATATATACACATATATATACACATATATATACATAAACATATATATGCACATATGTCTATGTGTATATATATCTTTGTATATATGTGTGTGTAAATATATGTGTATATATACACTCACACATATATGTGTAAAAAGCATGATGTCCACTCACATGTAGAGGTGCTACAATAGAAATTTTCTTAGCCAATAACGATTTTGGCCATTCCGATATTTTTCCCTTCAGAGTTTAAAAATCATAATGATTAATGTATTTTAAGTGCTCTTATTTTGAAGTTGAAATGAATGTTCCCTCCCTCTTCCCCGCCATGTTCTCCTTTAACCAAATGAATGACATTTCAAAGTGAAAATAACACTTTAAATGTCGTTCAGTCCATAACACATTATAGGTTGCCTTCGTTCAAGGACTTCAGGGACTTCAGGGACTTCAGGGACTTCAGGGACTTCAGGGACTTGTGGCTGGCGTTGAGTTCCCGCTAGCTTTAGCCACCCTGCTAACATTAGCTTAACTTGCTAGGGTTCTTCGGGTTGATTAATTAGGAAGTATGTGATTAAGTTTGCTACAACGAACGTTTTCGGTGTTGAAGAGATGCCTTATTTTGTCCTTACTGGTGTTACAAATTGCGAGCTTTGTGTTTTCTGTTTACTTGTGAGATGTTTGGAGCCGTGGAAGCTCATGCTTGGTGTGCGTGTATATCGCATGCGTGCAAACGGCCTCAATTGAAGATGATTGGCCATTTGCCGGTTTCATCAAAGTAGATCTCCCGGCTCACCTCTACTAACAGGCACATTTATTACAAGATAGTTTTTTAATGTATTCCAGATTCACAATGGTATTATAAGCTTACTGGTATAAAGTCAGGGTCTTTCTTATAATACACCAGGATATTTCACCATCAGACATAGAGGGAGTATGTCCGGCGTGTTGGGATGAAAGCAGCTTACTTGCGTCCCAAAGCCTCAGCCAGCTTCTTGAGCCTTTTCTTTAGCTCCAGAGGAAACTTCTCGTAACACTTTTTACAAACTGGCTTCATGTCAAACTCAACAAACTTGTTCCTGCAAAGAAGTAAACACAAACCACGTCAATACTTCATATGTAGCTCGATAACATGATTATATCTCCTACATGTACAATTTTTTTCAATCCCTTCCTGACCCTATATTTAATTATTTTCTGTATTTTCATTGCTTCTCGTTTTCAACTGTAGTTAAACTAGTGAATGTTGTTCTTTTCATTACATATTTTTGGAAAAGTTAGTGTGTGCTGAGCTCCAAACCATCGGTTCACACATTGAAGCCATAAAAAGTCAATATCATAGTCTGAAAAACAGGACTTCGGTTCGGCATTTCACGTTTTGCAAAAACCAAGCCCTTAATACATTTCTTAAAGCCAGCTGATTAACCACAGTGATTGGTTTTACTGTATAATATTAAAAAAAATGACAAAAGTATATAAACAAAACTATTATTAACATTCTGCATTAAGAACGCAGAGAAGGAGAACAGGCCAACAAGGGATGGAGAGGTAAGTTGTAAAGAATAGTATCTCTAGAGACTGACAGGTTTTTTCTTGCGGTCTTTGGCGTCACGATCACGTCGGGCAAGACGGCGTTTCAGCTCATCAGGCATGCGCTCATAGCAGTGCTTACATACTGGCCTCAGGTCAATTTCAACAAACTTATCTCTGAGTAACGTTAGACGCAGCAAGTGCAGCATGTAAGAGGAGAAATCGGAAGAAAAGTTAGAGCAGGAGGATGAAACGCACAAATACGATGGTTAGGGTGAAGAAGAGTGAGGTTTAGATGGTATAGGTGTTTTATATAACAGAGACAAAAACAACAATCAGCTTGTAGTGTGATAAATTAAATGACTTGTTGGTGTGATTGACCATTAATGAGCTGCGACACTTACTTGAGAGTGAGTTTTGTGTTGCAGGTGGAGCAGGAGAAACAACTGACACACCAGGCCTTGTTGAGAGCAGACACCACTGGATGGAGAAAAAAAAGCAAATCATTAGCTTTCAATTCATTCATTCAAAATTCAATTTACCGATTGTATCCTGGAACCAACCATCGCCTTCGATCACACGGTTGCAATGATAGCACACGTCGCCGAAGAGCTTGAAAACAGAGAAAGGTGGATATTTAGGCCGCAAACACAAACTTGATTGGATAAAACGGCTTGATAGCGTTATTTCAATTTTTGGTGTCATTGCTTTTTACCAACATCATGACAGTTGTGGCCACCAAATACATTATTTTACCGTGCTTTATTTTTCTTACCTGGTTATAATGAGTCTCACAGTAAGCCAAACCCTTTCTCTCATAATGCCGGTGACCGAGGAAAGGCTTCTCACACTTGGCGCACACAAAATGCTGTAAACACATAACAAATGGGTGTGAGGGAAAGTTGAGAAACTGACTACATCAACTGGACTATTCTTACACCGTGAGCAAATGGGGCCCTAATACGGTATTTTTGTTCGGATGGGTTTTCACAAAATTCAATTCTTCATATGTGGTCCCAAATCAAAGTATGTATCTGATTCTTGAGTGTGAACCGTCAGATTAAAATTCACACGGCTTTTCTACCACTGAGGCGCTCACATCAATGTTTACTCTTCATCAATTCTCAGCAATCAGGTTATAAATTTAATTTGGGGAAAATTCATCAACGGAATCCTGTTTTCTTTCCCTCTTGCCCTCAGCCTGAAAATCTGTCTGACACACACCACTGTTCACCACAACACTGCTCTACAATAATGAACAATGTCATTGGACTTGTTTATCAGGTTGATTGATGTAATCGTTGGGTTTTGGTACTGATCTGTACACACCGATGTCAGATATGGGACATGCTAAAAAATCCATGCGAGTCATTGCAACCACATCAGATTTGAGGAAAAGGCAATCAGGGTTATGTCACTGTCACAGTGCAAACAGTCAAGGAGATGGTATGTTGTAAAAAAAAGTATAGACTTTACCTATTGGTAAAATTACACTCCTTTAGTGTTGTCTTAATGTATAATCTCATGTATTGTACTATTTGAATAATGATTGGAATATTCCTAAAGTATTCCCAGTGTTGTGGAAACAGTACCATTTCCTCTCGCATGCCATATAAAGTTCCCAAAGTCATTAGGTACAAACGTAATTTCAGCTAAGGACTGTCTTCAGTGTTCAACTGTCGACTGTTCGACTGTTTTACATGGTTTATAGTCAAGGGTTTTTTAAACAGTATGAGATTCCTCCAGACGGAGGAATAGAACTTGATATGCGCCAATGTGCCTCAGGAGAAATATTCCCTTTAAAAGCGTTCATGCTGATGCTACTGCCTCAAATTAGCTAATTAACAGTGTTTTGGTTCTAAAGTGATTTATTTAATGAATTTAATTTGCATAATAAGGCTAACTAAATGTGAGAATCATTACAGGCTTTTATTCTGCCTCTGTGTGAAGGCATTAAAGTGGTCAGTGTGACATTTGTCTTCTATTATAAAACTTTCTGTCTGCACTTTCTGGAGCCTCTTTCAACTTCAACACAGAACATTTTCCAAGTGTTTGCTGCATAATCTTAAATATATTAAGTGTTTTTATGTTAGATGGCCCATTGTGTGAACCTTTCTCTGGAGATTCGAGCAGATGATGTTGGCAAAGCCAATGAGGAAGTACTATTACTTGGGCGTTGTTAGTTATTCGACTTGTGAAGGAAATATAACTCCCTTTCTTACTCCTTTACAAATAGAATAATCATGGTCATGATTCATAAATTAAACTCTAAGAGGCATTGTGTTTCTTTAGTGGGAAAGTAGACATCAAAATAAATAAACACATATAACTTTGAAAACATTCTATCAAACGCACAGGTAAATAGTCTCATTCTTCTTCACAAACCTCAACATGCCACTGCTTGCCCATTGCATTGACAACACGCCCCTCAATGGGTCTCCTACATGCACCACAGATTGGTACACCCATCTTATCATGGCAAGGCAAACAGTAGAGCTCTCCCTTCAGCTCCCTTGCTTCTGCTGTCAATTCCTTTCTGTGAGCAAAATTTGACAGACATGTAAGTGAGAGGACCATAGGCTCTGAAGTCTCTCCCTCTAGGCTTTGTTTTCCGTACTAAACACTGAGGGGAGCAATAAAACTGACCCGCAGTTGCTGCAGTTGAAGTGGTCTGGGTGATAGGGGTCGTTCTTAAATATTAGTGGATGTTCTTCAATGATGGAATGGCACTTTTGGCAAATATACTTGCCCAGGCCACGAGCTTTCTCACGATTATGACATGGGCGACAAAGGTGCCTGAGGTAAGGAAAGAGGAAAGGAGGACAGTCACCAGCTTGACGTGTGCATAATCACCTACTTTTCAGGATGTCACAGTGTTATACTGGCTGTAATAAGATGGGATACTTACCTGCCAGCATTTTTAACAAACCCCACGTCTGCAAGAACAGCCTGGCAAATGTTACAGCAGAAGCAGTCGGGGTGCCAACTATTGTTCATGGCCTTAATGACACGGCCAATAATGAACTCCCCTGAGGGAAACAATACGTTAAGAGTTCAGCTTGAATAAAGACAAATTTGGACTTTTCTAATGTTCTGAGTAAGTGTTTCTTGTTAATACTGTACTGTTCAAAATAAGCACTTTGTACTGTAGAAGTAGTGTTTCTTTCAGTGTTAAAGTGTTAAATGCATTCTAATTGTCCATTTAATCTAAATAAAACATGTGTGTTTGTCCCCGAACACAGTTAAGCAGCAATTACTTTAAGCATAAGTAGCACTAAAGAGTATCTTGGGTGCATTTACATTTTCATATTCTTATTCAGAACTTGGCCCAAGTGAGAGGTTCTGGATTAAAATATGACTAGACATAAAGATCTGTGGATACACACTGGAATCCAGTCGCTCCAGTAACACAGTGAAGTTAATGTTGCTTACGTCTACATAAGTACCTTAGAGTTGTTGAACTCCGGTGGTTAAAAAAGTGGCGATTCGGTGAACGCTTGGGAATATTTTCCTGGAAAAATACCAGCCAAATACAAGAACATACAATAACGCAGAAGATGTTTTTAGGTGCAAAAGCGGTGTCAAAAAAAGAATCTGGGAACCACTAGCGCAGCATTTTGCACTAGTAGGTGCCCAGCTTTTTGCACCTAAAGACATTAGTGCAGCATCTTGCAGCACTAGCATCTGTTCTAGTGAACAGATGTTAGTGCATTTAATAATTGCTATATTAAATGCATTAAACGATTACTACATAAGTTGTTTCTCTAGCGTCAGTCCCCACAAGTAAAATCTATTTTGAAAAATGATCACATGACACACGTGAGATGCAATGATCACATGACGCACACGTGAGATGCATTCTGGTACCAGGTCTAAAATGCTGTCTATAAATCTTGTATTTCCCCTGTGTGGACTAATTTAGTTCCATCTACCTATTGATCTATCTATACAACTCATGGTGTTTATACATATGTGATTTGATTGTATCTGAAAACTGGATTACATTCTCAACTTACGCTTTATTATATCTATCTACCTATTAGCTGTTGTCAACATTCTGTGTGGGGTGCACACAGCCCACATAAATACTAACTCAGGACAGTACAGTGGTATTACACTTACCACACTGGTGACAGCAAGGGGCAAAAAGCATCTGGAAGTCATGCTCACAGTATTTTCTTCCTTCAAACTGTTAACAGAAGAAAGCTGTCATTATGTTGCTCTGGAGAAGCCTAACTTCTTCTAACTGAAAGGTTACAAGATAAACAATGACCAGAAATGTACTAAAGTGAGTGCTGAATGACAAATGATGCTCATTTGTGTAGATGATGAGTGCCCTTTTTCAGCACTTTACCTCATAGAAGAGTCCCTCTGGAAACTGTTGGAAACACTGGGCACACACAAAGCAGTGTTCATGGTACAGCTCCCCATTGCTGTTGACAATCTTCTCAGTTGCAGCAAAGCCACTCTTACATCGCTCGCAGGCCGCATGGGCCAGGGCATTAGCAATGCTGTTGCGTGAGACAAGAAAAATGCATATTAGGACATTACTCCCTAAGAGCTCCTATGAAACATTAGACTGTGATGCATGACTCTACCAGTGTTTATCATCTCTCATATAACTCCAACATAAACTGATGTACTTCTTTCAGCAGCTGCCACCATGGAGAATGGAGACATCACGTGAATCAATATACTCACTGCAAAGTCATCACCTAATTTGGTAAAAGACCAGAGGTACAGAAGCCTAGCTGAGAGTTGATGGGAAGCCTTTATTCACACTCTCTCTCTCTCTCTCTCATTCACAAATACTGATAAAATGACTAATCATGGTAACAGACTTCTCTGTAAAGCTGGTGAATTATAAGTCCAAGACTACGCCACAACCCCACAGGTTCCTGCTAATATTCCAGGAAAAACCAAGACAAATGTTCAATGAGGCTTAATGTTAAACAATCGATGTTAAGATTCAGAAACTAAAGTAGAATCTGATCAAAACAAAGCGAATTTATTGTTAAACTTAGTTTGTCACTCCACCCCAGTAACGGCATAGCAAGCAATTTTTTTTTCGAATCAATCAGTTCATGCAGTTCATCACAGGATTGCTATGAAGACGAGGTGCTGATAATAGTTTGCATTATATTGAATATAAGAAAAATGATCTTGGATAGTAACTCTTGTTAATTGCTATACAGCTAATGAGCATGCTAACCATACAGCTATTTAACCATAGCTCCTGCATAGGCAAATAGCAACATAGTTTAGCACTGGTGGGTTAACTTAGCTTGGCTCTCAAATATCCACATCCTAAACTGTCCACATACAGCAATATAAAGACCAAAGGGACAAATACTCCTGAGTCAGGATTAAATAAATTTAGACTTGAGGTTACGCTGACCGTTAGCTTTAGCTTGCTAGCTGAAATACTCGTCTATGCATGTTTGCAGCTGAAGTGACCAGCAGCACTGGGAAATCTTACCTGCCCGTCATTCCAGCCACACCTAGCATCACCTCTTGGCAAGACAGTCTCAGTTGGCGTAATCAATACATTCACATCGACAGGTGTTCTATTTCATTTCGGCAAGTTCACAAAAGTGTTTAGCGAAGTGAGCCTTGACCTGGATCCTCTCGTTCTCTTGCAGCAGAGACTGAGCTACTGAATTGGCCTGGCAGCGGCCTGTAGCCGCGCCCACCGGAGGGTAACCATGACAACCATCATATTAACAGAGTCACCCTTGACAACCATCACTCCAACAGTCATCTAGTTAATATTAATAATAATGATAATAATACATTTAATTTATAACGCACTTTACATTTGGATCAAATCTCAAAGTCCTACAAGGTAAAAGCAGATAAAAGCATTTATAAAAAATATAATAATAATTATATAAAAATATGACCAAAAAGCAGCAATGTTAATTAAAAGTTATAGGTTATACCTAAAAGGAAAGATGTAAATCCTTTTTTAAAAGTGTCAGTCATCCGTGGAGCCCTCACATGGTCAGGGAGGGCATTATAAATTAAATGTATTATTATTATTATTATTATTCCATAGAAGAGGGGCAGCAGAACAGAAGGCCCGATCACCCATGGTGCTGAGCTTAGTCCGGGGTAGAAGGAGGCGGTATGAGTGAGTAGAACGAAGGGATCATGTTGAGGTTAGTGGGATGAATAGTTCAATAGTTAAAACCATCACACTAACAATACTGTGGTATTACTAAGTACTAAGGTTTTAAGGGCCACCTTGACATAAATAAAGAGATTTCGCAATTAAAATAGCAGTTTTACAGTAAAGTTGGTTTAATATTACTAGAAAAAAGTACAGATTTTACTGTAATAAAGTTGTAATATTGCATTGAAAAAAGTCGAAAATTTGTTGTTGAACTTTTTCAAAATAATAGTTGTAATATTAAGAGAAAAGAGTCATAATTTCACGAGAATTAAATTGTAATTTTTAGAGAAAAAATTAGCATGCTAACCATGCAGCTATTTAACCATAGCTCCTGCATAGGCAAATAGCAACATAGTGTAGCACTGGTGGGTTAACTTAGCTTAGCTATACTTAACTTAGTCATCATTTCACGACAATTAAATTGTAATTTTTAGAGAAAAAATTTGTAATGTAAAGCGAAAAAGTATTTTAGATATATATGTATGACTTACTTAACTAAACTAAACTAGATTGAACTATTTCACACAAAAGAAATCATGGTGACATAGGTGACTTAAATCATTAACATGCTCCAGAAGGTTCTTAATATAGTTTCAGCATTAATTTTTAACTCAAGAAGTCCCTGATTGCAGATTTTAAGCTTGTTCTTTAGTTAAGTACTAAAGGTAATGCCTATTACAATTCCAACGTTAAATAACATGATCGGTATTATATTTGATCAGTTTTGACCATATACTTTGAAGAAATTGGCAATAAGAAGTTAAGAAAATATTTTCATATTGTAAAACCTAATAAGATAAGATTAAATTTTGAAGTTTATTTTACAATGTAGATTTGAAATTTCCATGGGGTCTATTTTATTTCACACGTTTTGTAACATAGGCCTTGGTTCTTTTGAATTTTATTCATGTTTAAATAAAGGAAAAAGTACGGAAGAGGGCCGCATGAATCTTTTTAAAAATCAGAATTCTGAGATAAGAGTCAGAATTCTGACTTTACTATTATCTGATTGAGCTGTTTTTTTAAATGTGTCCCGTCTTGCTGCTGCCTGTTCTCAAGTCCTCATTTTACTAATCTTTATATATCTTCTTTGAAAACATTTTGCTTTGAAGGCCAAGGGCCGAGTAACTAACACTTTGTAACACATATTTATATCTATGAAATTGCCTCATTGGTGTTTCAAGTTTAAGCTAATAATTCAGCCATAGCATGGTAAAAATAAAAACATTTATCGCATCTGAAGTGTATTTCCATATTGAGTGAAGAAGTAAAAAGCAATCTTATCCCGACCCTTATAATTCTTCAAATGCTCTTCATATGCTTCCCGTTTGAATCATAACTTATCAGAGAATTTATATGTTATAGATAGATAGAAACTTTATTAATCCCCAAAGGGGGGAAATTTAGTCATTACAGCAGCTCCAACAGACAGATATTCTAAAGGTTGCAAAAATGAGGACATACTAGATAATAGGACATCTTCTGGACATGTATAGATAAACATACATATATATATATGTGTATATATATATACACGACAGAAAAACTAAGAAATTAAGAAATAAAAATACACATGTACGTTAAAATAAAAGAATAAAGTGCATGCCATTATAAAGAAAAGGGAAAGAGTCTGATATCCAATGGCATATATAAATAAGAATTAAGATAGTCCAGGTGCAGATGTGCAATAGTGCAATTACAGGAAGACATATGCTGTGTAGTCAGTTGATGTTTATCAGATACACACATGGTATCTAGATAATATTATATATAGATCATACGTTTGGAAATATGGTATAAATAAGTATATTTTATAAATATACAAACATATATATAGAAATATATATTTTTTATATATTTAAATATATGTAGTACAAAAAAACAAAACAAAAAACAACGTGCAATAATTATCGTGAACATCCTGTTATTTTCAAAGCTCTTCTTCATCCCTATCCCTTGTGAAAATCATTTGCTTGTACCTCTTTTTAAACTGTATCATGTTTGGAAATTGCTTGAGCTCATCACTCAGCCCGCTCCACAGTTTGACTCCGAGGACTAAAATGCAAAATCTTTCATTGACATGCAAACAGGAACGGTTTTTAAATTCAGTTTCCCATCAGGTTGTTAATCCCATCCCTATCAGTGAATAACTTTTGAATATTTCCTGCTAATAGTTTATTTTCTGCTCCGTGTAATATATTGGCTCGTTACATTTATAAATATTTAAGAGATCAACAGCATAGACAAAAGAAAATGTCGAGAAAAACATCGCATTTATGCTGTTTTTGTGGAACCAAGTCCAAGCCAATAATCTACAATCAAAAAGTACAATAAAAAAGAAATAGGTTCAGTTATGCAACCCTATTATGTTACTCTTATATAAAAATCTGGGGTATAACAACTAGGAATGAACTGTTGATCCAATACCACAAAAATAAGTGTATTGTTGAGGAATTATGACACACCTGCAGGCTGAGAATGAGAATCTGGAATACTAGCAAGTAAACAGGGACTGAGTAACCAGCTCAAACTGTTGTTTAACTCAGCACATTTTCCCGTGCGAGGTATAATTAAAGCAGCATTGATGTTGATTTATTAATTCCTGGCATATTCAAACCAACATAGCTGATTGATATAGTTCTTGGGTGCTTCCAAACTGGGAGAAGGTCTGACACAGGACAGAAATAGCACGCACCAAATCCAGATGATGTAAGGCTTTTTTTAAACCTGGGTTTAGAGGATATCCTGCCTGTGCGGCGGGGGGCGAGGAACAGAGACACATATGTACAGCAAGTCTTGTTTTTTGAGTTTCTCATTTTAGGATGAGGTAGTCCCATCTAGTATAATTATATCTAGATAAATTCATACGGTTTAGTGTGTTTCACAACTTTCAGCAAGTGTAAAGATAATATCTGATAATCATGTATTCTACTCCACAGAGAAAAGAGGAACAAACTAGCAGTGAAAAAAAGTATCCCACACTAATGAATGCGACTGTTGTCTTTGTATTTCAGACATGTCATATATATTCACACATGTATGTTTAATACCGCTGTGAACTTTACTCAAATATTACATGTTGTTGGGAGAGGTTATCTTCCAAGAAATCCTACTGGTACAATGCAGCCTTGTTTAACTAAAACAAACAAACAAACAAACAAACATTGTTACTGCAGTCTATATAAAAAGTTGTCGCCCTTACACAGCCCTGAATATTATAGTGATCGTGTAATTTTGTAATAATCATCTATAATCACTGAATATAAATGCAGTTAATATTTGCCAATAGATAACATGGTGTCATAAATAGATAAAAGCACTTTGAGACCTTCCAGAAAGTGACCAGGGAACTTGCTGGAAGATGACACCCATTTTAATGATATCCATTTCAATAATTGCAATAATTCAAATTTTAACACGTTCCAGCGTTCACTCTTTTGCAACATCAATATTTCATTCTAAGACATTCAGGCAAACATTCAGATACATCAACATTCAGCTGCCATAACATCCCGTCTAGGGCTGCACAATGATCTCATCCAGATGATGTCTTCCATATTTTAGAAACCATCCAAATACGGACAGACAGACCATATTTGGTTCTGTATATCTAAATGCGTCTCAGATCTTCGGGAAAGAGTTCTGCTGGCTGTTCCCGAGTTCCGCCTCAGGACTAAAGGGGACTGTTCTTTTTCGGTCAGGACTCTTCAGCTGTGGAATTCCCTGCCTGAAGAGCTGATGCTTACAGGATCAGTAAACATATATTCTCAAAAAAGCCTGTGAGTAATCTAAACAAAGTCTCATTGTCAGATTGTCTCAGTTATTAATATTATGATTATTTACGGTCACTGTTGCCGTCTTTTAATTCCACATTTTTATCCCGTTAAACACTTTGTAACTGATTTCAAAAGTGCTATACCCATTAAGTTATCATTTATTATTTACCTCTGAAATGTACTGTACGAATGCTGAGCAAGAATTGATCTTTTTCATCATGATCTTCCGCCAAGTTTTGCCGGCAAACTTCGCAGCATGATGTTATGTGTCAATTGCCTAAAATATTTGCATATATGTAGATTTCCATGCTGGGTGAGACAGTGTATGGCCTGCTAGCGTGACGTAATAAGTTTGCGATAATAGAGAACGATTCCATAATTACCAAAGCTAGCTAATGAAAGTGACAGACTGACTGTTCACCGCAGAAAAAAATACAACAAATGGGCTGCAAAATTTCTTAATTCCTTTCTTTAAAAACATTGCAGCTCTGTTTATTAAACCAGCGTCTTTCATTGGAATAAAAGTACATCAGTAGTATAAATGTATAGATATTAGACGCAAGTAAAAATTCTTTTGATTTCATTGAAAACAGTTGGATATTTACAAATAGAAAAGGGATGCGATCAGGCCATGCTGACATATAAATACTGTACATTACAGGAGAAATACATTCATACATCAACTTG
>VRLP01005420.1:0-37153 GCA_009660295.1 Lophius piscatorius | reverse complement strand
GTCAGTAGATGTTAGACTTCAATAGATGTTGGATGTCAGTAGATGTTAGTAGACGTCAGTAGATGTTAGACATCAGCAGATGTTAGTACAGGTCTGTAAATGTTAGGTGTCAGTAGATGTTAGTAGATGTCAGTAGATGTTAGAAGTCAGCAGATGTTAGTAGAAGTCAGTAGAAGAACACTGATGTTACTTATGGAGCTGCTCCAGCTACTTTGGTCCAGTGATTAGGGTTCAAGTAATCAAATCCAGGTAGGAACCTGGATTCAGGTCCTTCCAGAAGGGCCACCAGAGAAACCTGAGGGAGAAGAACCAGAGGAACCTGCCCTGAGACATGGGGGATAAGCAGACTAGATTGATTGAATGATTGTCTGGTTGTGACATGATAGATTTTGTCATCATAAGTAATATGAAGAAAATAAAACAAAGAGCGCAGAAATAAATCAAAGTTCCATTCATCTATCCACCGTCCTCACCTCCACGTCACACACCGGCAGCAACCGGAGAAAAAAGAACAAAACAACATTTCTGCTCCTTGACATCAGAACCTCCTGAGGTGTTTCAACAGTAAAACGTTCAGATCGTTGAAGAGAGTCCAGCTGGACAGACGGTTATGCATTCAAGCACCAGCGTCTTATTTCCTCATTCAGAGTACAGATTCTGGTAAGTCTGTTCTGTCGGGTCTGACCCGATTGTGGTCCAACAGTAATGGAATCACATTTACGTCAGAAGAGTCAATGAGACTGCGGCGAATCATTATGGCCACGCCTCTTCCTTCTCTGTTAGAGACTATAATAAAAGAGTCGGTTCCTCTTGAGTTTTTCAGTCATTAAGTCTGTCTTGGATAATAAGGCGGTTTGTGTTTTCTCCTTTTTCAGAAAAAGTAAATATCTGGTTTTTATAATTACCATTTTAATCCATTAAGATTAAGAGAGACTATCTTCAGATCAGAAGTCTGATCTTTAGCAGAGAGACTCAGCTGTTAACCAAATACGTAACTCAGGGAAAAACAATTTGGATGCTTCATCAGTAGCTATAAACACAAACTACACACTGTCATCAGTAGCTATAAACACAAACTACACACAGTCATCAGCAACTATAACGGAAATATTACACACTATCATCAGCAGCTTTGTATACAACAATGAACACTGATATCAGCAGTTGTAAAGACAAAAATTACACTTTGTCATCAGCTGCTATAAACACAAAAAATACACTGTCATCAGAAGCTATAAACACAAACATTACAACTTGTCATCAGCGGTTATAAACACAAACATGACACACTGTTGTCAGCAGCTAACAAACATTACACACTGTCCTCAGCAGTTATATAAACAACATTAAACACTGTCACCAGCAACTACAAACACAAACATTACACACTGTCATCAGCAGTTCTAAATATAAATTCCACACTGTCAACAGCAACTATAAACACAAACATTACCCTCTGCCACCAGCAGTTCCAAATATACATTAGAAACTGTCATCAGCTGTTATAAACACAACAATGAACTCTTTGTCATTAACAGCTATAAACCCAAAAAATACACATCGTCATCAGCAGCAATAAACACAAACATTACACTCTGCCATCAGCAGTTCTTAATATACATTACAAACTGTCACCAGCGACTATAAACACAAACTACACGCTGTCATCAGCAGTTCTAATCTTACATTACACACTGTCATCAGCAGTTATAAACAAACAGTAAACACTGACATCAGTAATATTAAACACAAACATTGCACACTGTAAGCAGCAGCTATAAACAGACATTACACTCTGTCATCAGCATTTATTAATGCAAACATTAAACACTTTCGCCAGACGTTACAAATAAGGTTTTCAGCAGTTTGAAACTGAAAAGTTTAGCTTGTTTTACCTCAACTCTAACATCGGCATTTACTGCATGAAATGCGACAGCTGATGCTGCGTTCAGGTGCTCATTGAAGTGTCACGTTAAAAACACCTCCAATACTAAAAAATGAAAGTGGTCCAAAGACACCTAGACTGTAGATCCTTTATTTCTTATTTATTGAAACATTAGGTTTTCGCTGAGGTATCTTGAAAGCATCATGTCCAATTGGTTATCAAAACAAATCCTGACTTTGGCTATCCCGGATGTGACCGAGCCCGATTTGAACCCGAACATAACTGATAAATATTTGTCCGAACGAGGTCCGGCCAGTTGGGTTCCTAATGGAGCCGTCAGGTTCAGTCAGGAATCCACTCCCTTGAAAACCATGTGTCAATTTTGATGAGCTTCACATTTCTTGGACTCCAGCCGCTAAATCCTGCCGGATGAATAGGTCTTCCCCTCATTAGTCCGCAGGTCCTTATCCTTGGCCACGACTAGGATCCTCAGGTTGACTCTGGTCAGGTCTTTCTAGGTGATTAGTCTCCAGGTGCAGCAGGGTGGATGACCAACTCTCTGATGGCCCTCTGCCGCTTTGCTGAGGTTGCAGATTAGGATAATGTACCTGACCCTCCATCTTGACGATGTGAGGATGCGTACTTTGGACTCCATGTGTATGTAATCCTCAATGCTTCTCTCATCTTCTGTGATACTCTTTGAGTTTGACCCCAATGGTTATGTGATGTTGTTCAATGGGGTTGAGATCTCTTCAAACTCTTTTCCATCAAACTAGATATTTTCACAATGACATTCTGAGATCTTTCCGGCTTCACTATCTACAGGTGTCGCTTGCAGCATAGCTTCTATGCAAGTTAGCATTCTATTTTTGGCTTCTTACTTTTCAGGAGACTTGTTCGTTACAGATTTAGCAGCTGTGGAATGTTGCTGGGGTGTCACTAAGCAAACATGCACCATTTCGAGTTTCAAAAGTTCAGTAAATAGTCAGATATAGCTCAGTTGCAGCGGGAGCTCATTAACAACTGACTGCTCCGGGATTATATATTAGAATACTTCAACACAGCATATTAAAATAAGATAAGACAAGAAGAGACTTTATTTGTCCCACATGGGGAAATCCCGGTGTTACAGGCGTAACAAATTACATGAGACAGACAAGTGAAATACAGGTTATAAAGAGAGACAAGAAATAAACATGAAGGGTTAAAACCAGTTACCCCTTCACTGCCAGCGTAAACAGAAGTTTACATCTGTGTGTGAATGATAATTCTCTGTGTATTAGTATTAGCGCATTAATCCAGGTGCCATGTTAGGGTGAGGGAATGATCGGGTGATGGAGGGAGTGGTGGGGGACCTGTTATGACGGTGGCAGTTTAATGTTGTAGAGTTTGATGGCAGTGGTTAACAAAGACCGAATGTGTCTTTGAGTAGAACAGTGGGGCATCAATAGTCTCTTTCTGAAGGTGCAACTGTAGCTGTTCAGTCTGAAACAGTGGGTGATGGGGGTTGTCCACGATATCCAGAAGTATAGACGGTATCGTCCTCTCAGCTACAGCTTTCAGGGGAACTAGGCCAACCCTCAGGACAGATCCAGCCTTCTTCAACAGTTCAACTCTCCTTTGAGCATCAGCGGCTCTAATACTGTTTCCCCAGTACACCACGTGAAAATAGAGCACTAGACACCACTGACTGGTAGAAGATGTTCAAGATGGTTGTGGACACATTGATGGACCTGAGCTTCCAGAGGAAGTCAAGTTGGCTCAGGGCTTTCTTGTAGATTAGTGTTGGGTGTTGATAGTCCAGTACAGTTTATTGTCCAGGTAGACTCCCAGGTATTTATAGGACTGTACTATGTCCATCCCTTGAATTGAAACTGGTTTAGGAGGGATCTTCTGTCTTTGAAGTCCATCACCAGCTTCTTCGTCTTTACAATATTGAGTGTTTAATGATTCCTTCAGTACCAATCAACAGTCTCCAGTGACAACCCTACACTCCCTCTCCTCCCCCTATCTCACATATCAAACACAGTGTCTTTGGAGTAACAGTACTTTTATCGGTGTCATGAGTTGGTGTTGTAATTGAAATCTGTGGGGTAGAGTGTAAATAAGAATGGAGCGAGGACAGTCTCCTGACAGTCCCCAACCTTAGGCTCACGTTGAAGATGTACTGTATAGTACTGTATGCTGAACATATAGCTGCTCCGCACAGTTTCAGGACCTAACCAGGAGCTTTTATTCCATATGAGCCTGCTGCTTTACCAGTGTTCAGTTTTTTAAGATGCATCTCGTCTTGCTCGGATGTCTTGCTCTATGGGTGTAGTTGCGTCATAGAGGGGATACGTTGGGTTTGGATCCTGTCAGGGTGTGGTGAGAGAGGTATGAATAGATCGAGGGGGATTGAGAGTGAAAATGAAGAAGTAGGGGCACGAAAAAACAGATTATGATCAGCGCACCATGGGGGGGAAGGGGATCTTAGCTGTAAGCTTCTTCTGTGTCTGCATTGAGTAGATCTAAGGTCCTGTTTTTTCCTGGTGCAACATTCAACATATTGGTTTAAAATTGGGCCAAGAGGAGGAAAGTGAAACATGGTTGAAATCACCAGCTCTTGTAATACATGCGGCGGGATGGTCTATTTGTAGCTGTGCTGTCACTGATTGGACAGTTTCACCCTTATTCTCTCACTTATTACCGGGCAGAAGAAAGCTCTCCTCCTTTCTTCTTACCACTCGTGCGATAATCTCTGTCTGCCCGCACCGTCTGGAAGCCTTCGAGTCCAGAATGAAGTTATTCAGCCACGTCAGTGAAACAAATAAGACTTTCCCGAAACTCTTTCTGGCTCCCTGCCAATGCTGCTAGCTCGTACACTTTGTTCGGGAATGTCCGCACGTTTCCCATGATGATAGCCGTTGGTTTGTCATCGATAGACGAACACAGGACTTTAATGCCAATCCTGTGTTCATGCAGAGTGTGACCAGCTGATCTCATGTGTAGACAATTCTGCTCCCGCAGGGATTGCTGCTAGAGACTGAGATGACTCCGAAAGCCAGAAAAAAAACAATAAAAATGTCCACATACACTTGGTGCCCATGATGAGAGTTATACAACTAAATACAAGACTCTTAAGTGCGTAATCAATAGTAGAAGCAATACGAAAAACGTTAAGAGTTGGAAAAAGGAGACGATCAACAGAGCTGCTCCTCCCACGGCTCCAGTTTATTATATTTTTAGGTAGTTCCATTAAGATACATCCTCTCTCTTGTTCTTATCGATCAACCTAAGGGGGTATCTGGCCAAGCAGGATATTCCCAACATCCCTTTACCCGTCAACACTCTCTGGATCATTCCAGGGGTCCCGAGGTGTTCTTGGGACCGATAGTTCTTCCTGTAAAATTCTAGCCCTGCTACCTCATTCTTTTGGTTACTTCCCAGAGCTCATTACCAATAGGTGAGGGTTAGAACCTGGATCCACTGGTAAAGCAAGAGCTTTGCTTTCAGACTCAGCTCTCTCCACAATAATGGGACCATTACAAAACCTGCATCATTTCTAATGCTGCACCAAACTGCCCCTTCATCACATTGAGCATTTTCCCATCACTTGTGACCAAAACACAGAAATATGTTTAAGTCCTTCACTTCGGGAATAAACTCCCCTCACCCAAAAGGGGAAATCCACCCACTTCCGGCAGATAACCATGGCCTCAAATTTTGAGGTAAGGACCTTCATGACACCTGCTTCACACTCGAACCTCACTTCTGACCACTTTAGTGCTGCTGAAGATCACCCTCGGATGAACCCAACAGAACCACTCATCTACAAACAGCAGTGATGCAATTCTAAGCTCTTACTCTCCTCACCCTTACCTGCACCTTGAGATCCTGTTAATGAATATCAAGAACAGTAGGATTGGTTAATGAAGAGAAGAAATTTCACGATGTACGGTGTATGACAGTGTGATCAATAAAGTATACTTCTTTTTTTTTAAATTTTGGCTCTTTGGAACCAACTTCCACAGTCCATCAAATCTGTTGAATCTTTGGAATGCTTCAAGAAGCATTAAAAAAAAGGGTCATCTGTACAGACAAGCATTCATTTAATTCTCATTCTCCGTCTGAGTATACTCTTTTTTGTTCTTGCTTCTTCGTGTTTGTTGTTAACTTATCTTTGTTTAAATATTTATTTTTGAATTTGTAATGTCTGCGCATGTGAAGCACTTTGTAACCAAATGTTTCAGAAGTGCCATATGAATAAGGTTTGACTTACTTCCTTCTCCAAATCCACAAAACCCATGCAGACCGGATTATTTCAATGAGCGGCTGCTCGAAGTTTGTAAGGCTGAAAAGTTTGTCCTTCGTTCCAATACCAGGTCAGAATCTGCATTGTTACTCCTGAGCCTAACGTTCTGTCATCACCCTAAGTCTCCTTTCCAGCACCCTGGATTAATCTAATTAAAATAATAATTTATAAAAACAGCTGTTTCCTTTCTAGCTTCCTTCCTCTCTGCCTTCATTCCTCCATTTAGCCCTAAACTTGTCTATAGATTTACCCTCCTGGAATGATGACCTAAATGGTAACCTGGTCTTTGCACCGGATGGTGATCGGGACTGTGATGTTATGTGTTCTAGGTGTTGCCTGTGTGGAGGACGAAATGTTTCTGTATACCAGACTGGGAGGTGATATACTCCTGCCATGTTCTAAACTGGTCCCGGCTGACTGCTTCCTCATCTCCTGGACCTTCTACAGAGACGGCGGTATTCAATACCCTCAACTGGTCAAAGCGGGGAAGGTGCTGAGAGATTCAAAGATGGCCAGCCGCCTGTTTGTCACATCCAACTGCTCTGTCATCCTGCGTCACCTCAGTGTTGACGATGCTGGTTCCTATGCCTGCCTGAGAGATGGCAAGGACATCAGCCGTATTTACCTGTCCCTCCTGAGCATTACATCACCGTCCAGCATAACTGAGCTGCAGCCTGGAGGAAATCTGAGCCTCGAGTGCATCCTGTTCACCTTCTACGATTCCGGAAGCTGCAAGTACTCAAAGATGTTCAATCTGAGCTGGACCGATGAAGACGGAGCACCACTGCTGCCAGGAGACAGGTGTGTTGGTGTGCAGTCCAAACTGTCAGTAGCAATTAGCAACTAGTTGCAGGTAGCAGCTAGCTGCAGTCAACAACTAGTAGCAGTGAACATGTAATAGCAGTCAGCAGTTACTAGCAGTCAGCAGCTAGGCGCTGGTAGCTGGTAAGAGCTACTACACATTGTCAGCTAGAAGCAGGGTGAAACTAGTAACAGTTAGAAGCTTGTAACAGTAAGAAGCTAGTAGCAGTTAGCGGATATTAGCAGATAATCTAGCAGTAGTTAGCGGGTCCAGGATGCTCCTTCCCCTCTGTGCAGAGTAGAAATCAACTACCATCACTCATATATTTACAAAGCCCTCCTTGGCGCCGACGTGGTACGTCACAGGAGATGCTTCTGTGTTACAGAAAATAACTCTTGAGCTTTAGGGACGCCATCAGTGGCAGATCTAATTATGGGCGACAATGGGCAGTCGCCCTGGGAAGCATGTTGCCCGGGGGTGACACAGGCACTGAATGGGGCGATGCCGGCCGGTTTTCTATTGAAAACATTTGTAGATTTCAGTACCAGAGGACAGAGTTCCCCATTATTCTGTAACTTTTGATCCATTTTGTGGGTACGTGCTGCTTAGAGAATGTCAGGAGGAGCTGTTGGAAAAGTACAGGGACGGTCAGGAGGAGCTGCATTGTGTCTCTGTGGATTTAGAGGAACCGTAGGACAGAATGAGAGAAGAATAGTAGGATTGCATGAGGAGTTCTTGAGAGACAGGAAGTGTGTTAGAGTGGTCCAGGATATGTATGAGAGCAATAGGAGTGATGGGTGGGTTCAAGGTGAAGGTGGGACTGCACCACAGATGAGATTTGAGCCCCTTTTTGTTTGCTATTGTGATGGACAGGCTGACAGAGGAGGTCAGTAGGAGTCTCCTGGACTATGATTTTGGTGGAGGACATTGTGATCTGTAGTGAAAGCAGAGAACAGTGGTGGAGTGGGTGGAGAAGAGTGTGAGGAGTTATCTGTGACAGAAGAGGAGCCGCAGGAGTGAAGGGAAAGGTTTCCAGGATGGAGGTGAGAGCAGTTCTGCTGGATGGTTTAGAGACGGTGGTTCTGAGCAGAAGACAGGAGGCAGAGCTGAAGATGTTCAGATGTTCTCTGGGAGTGAGGAGGAAGGACAGGATTAGAATGGAGACATCAGAGGGACAGTCCAGGTTAGATGTCCTGGAGACAAAGTCAGAGAGGACAGACTGAGATGGTTCTGACCCGTGAAGAGGAGGGATAGTGGATCTACTGGTAGAAGGATGCTGGAGAAGCTGCAGGCAGGAAAAGAAGGGGAGGAGCAAAGACGATGTGGTGATTGAGGACACGTAGTTGGTTGTTGTGAAGATGCAGAGGACAACAGACGGGTTAGAAGAAGACGATTGTGCACAGCAATAAAACTGGCAAAAACTAGGTCAAGTCAATCATGGGCCAGTGGAGAAGAACCAGTGAATGTGTCTGTGATGATGTCACACAGGTACAAGCTGATCGACCAGTCTCGCTGTCACATCACACTGGCGATTCGTCTCCGAAGGCAGGACAACAACAGGAGGTGGCGGTGTCACGTGACCCCCAGAGAAAGTGCCACGGGGGTGTTTCAGGACTTCACGTCCAGCTTCCTGTTTGAAGATCCTCCTAGTGGTCCGAGAGGGACGCCTCCAGCCGGCGCGGACTGTCCAGTCCACCTGCCCATCGCCCGGATTGCGTTCTGCGTGGCGCTGCCCTTCATGGTGATCATAGTGGGAATGTCCACGCGTCGAGGAGACGCGAACAGAAGGCCAGCCCATAATACCTGGAATGACTGACTGCTGTTCATCTAAATAAAGTTTTTGTTGTTGAATGTGTTCAGGTCTGAACGCTTATTTGGTGTTAACGGTACTGCAAGTAATTCTATCTTATTGTGTATTATTTTAATATTCTAATTATTTCTGTTTTTAATATTTTATTGTTATTATTCGAAGAACTGAAAATAGTTCTGTAAAATATATATACACTACAAATCTGTTATGGTGGAAACACTGAAATACCTCAAATCAATAAAAATGTTAATTTTACTGTAAAATTGTGTTCATAATAAATATATATATATATATATATATATATATATATATATATATATATAATAAACCCTGATTTACACATGGACTTAATGTTAAAACTACAGTTATATTTATTTTACATAATCAGAAAAAATGGAACATAATTCCTAAGGATGTAATAACCTTACAGTAGTATTCATAAATAACCTTACAGTAGTATTCATAAATAACCTTACAGTAGTATTCATAAATAACCTTACAGTAGTATTCATACATAACCTTACGGTAGTATTCATAAATAACCTTACAGTAGTATTCATGTATAACTCATAACACAATATTACTTAAAAAGAAGGAGGTTTTGTTTTTTTAACTGCAGAGGAAGTTTATTAAACCCAAAGGCGGTAAAAATTTGGGGTGAAGTTTCGCATTAAGTGTTTTGCATCATTGAAATAAAGTAAAATAAAAACTTTGAGCACCTATTAACTTGAGATTTGTTACAAATGAAGAGTGCATTATAAATAAAATGTATTATTATTATTATTATTAAAAACACAACGCCGTTTGTAGGGACGTCACAAGGTGCCGAGCCGCTCTCCTGAAACTGTCCATTATCGATGCCTTTGTTCCTTCGGTGATCCTTTGATGTTCCTCTGATGTTCCTCCGATGTTCCTTCGATGATCCTTTGATGTTCTTTTGATGTTCAGAGTTGTTTTGGCGCATGGCGGAGGTTATTTCCAGTTAATGTAAGGAACTGCACTGGGCAAAGAGCTCCATTTTCAGCCACACGGTGGCGATCATTCGTCTAGACGTTGCTTAACCAGAGGCGAAGAAGAAGAAGAAGAAGGGAAAGAAACTGAAGAAGGGAAAGAAACAGAAGAAGAAGGGAAAGAAGAAGAAGAAGAAACAGAAGAAGAAGAAGGGAAAGAAACAGAAGAAGAAGAAGAAGAAGGGAAAGAAACAGAAGAAGAAGAAGAAGAAGGGAAAGAAACAGAAGAAGAAGAAGAAGGGAAAGAAACAGCAGAAGAAGAAGGGAAAGAAGAAGAAGAAGAAGGAGGGAAAGAAGAAGAATGAAGAATGGAATTCACCAACCGTATTTCTATGCGCTAGTTTAGCTACGGGACGCGTGGAAGGACATAACTCCATGTAGCAAAAGATTGACGGAACTGTAACCGTTTTCCACTGAACATGGCGGCTCACCTGAAGAAGAGGGTCTATGAAGAGTTTTCTAAAACGGTCCAGGTGAGTACAGAACCGGTCCACTTCCTGCTGTGGACCCAGAACCGGAGGAGCTAACAGAGGCTAACTAGGAGCGTCTGGCCAAGGCTAGGCTAAACCTTTACTCGAGTACAAATATTCCGTTATAAGTAACATACTCCACTACAAGTAAAAGTGCAACGGAAATACTTCGTTCAATGTAAAAGACCTGCATTAAAAACCTTAATGAATTCAAAGTATAAGATCTGAAAAATGTACTAAAGTATTTAAGTTAAAGTACTGGTACAGTATTGGTCCCGCCCAGTGTTTACATTCTATTTGTTATTACTATTACTGCTGTGGATGTGAAAGGATGAAGTAATCTAACTACTTTATGTTGTTTGATTACTGTTACTGCTGTAGATGCGAAAGGATGAAGTAATCTAACTACTTTATGTTGTTTGTCGTAATTCGTCGTAATTGAGAGAGTAATTAAGAACATTAACTCAAGTACAAATTTAGGGTAACTGTACTTAATGTCAATGTGAGTAAGCTGAACATATCAATCTAAGGGAATCGTGGTACGGCATGGTTTTGGATATGATGACATCTTTTTCACACATCCAGGCCACCTTAGATTTTCCCAGCATGCCTCGGTAGAGAGAGCGGAGATGAGGTGTATTTTAATGGTTCCATCTGGAACCTCAGGACCAGATACCAGTAAATATGTCCTACATCCTGGACCTTTAAGACCTGATCCAGGCGTGGTCTCCAGGTGACCTCACGTCCTGTAAACAGGAGGTGCTGCTTCATAAGCAGGAGCGCTTTTGCTGATAGAAGGCAGGAAGAGAGAATTTGTTGTTCAGTAGTTGAACGATGAATAATAATTAACTTTGTGCGCTCACAGATTCCTCATGAAGAAGCTCCGGCCAAGAAGCTCCGCCTGTCCAAACCCAGTAAGTCTGCGGCGCTGCATGTTGACCTCAGTAAGGCCGCCACCTCCACTGACGCCCTGCAATACCTGCTGCAGTTTGCTCGCAAGCCAGTGGAGACGGAGAGCGTGGAGGGCGTGGTCAGAATCCTGCTGGAGCACTACTACAAGGTGAGGAGCTGTGAGCCGGGAGGCTGATTGATGCTGGTGGCCTCAGAGTTCATGTGACACCGCTTTGCTCCCACAGGAGACGGACAACTCCGTCAGGCTGAAGATCGCCTCTCTGCTTGGTCTGCTGTCCAAAACACCAGGCTTCAGCCCCGACTGCATAGTGGACGATACCATCAGCACCCTCAGCAACGAGAGTAAGATGTGGCACAGCGCATTCCTCACCTGTAGCTCTTCATCACAGTTGGTCTGACTAACATCCCAGCGCTCAGAGCAGATAACAGAAAAACTCCATCAGATCAGTTTCAGCCGCTTTCATATGTTGGTTTGGAACTAGAACATTCCTCCACTGAGACTGAATCAACCCCAAACATCCGTCAGCACCGCGCTCCTTGCTTCAGGTCTCAGAACCCCCCCCACCCACGAGTACATCAGGACGCCGTCACACTCGGTGTCATGTACGCAGTACATATTTGTATCGCATTATATAGCAACGTTTTGTGGTGCACTGCAAAGTTCCTATTTTGACTTAACGTGGATACAAAAAAGTAGGAAATGAATAATAAAGTATTCTAGACCGCCGCGACCAATCGAGAAGTATAACCTTGGGACTAGTATTGGTACTGGTCTTCACTGGGGGCTAGTGTTACCCGTGGACCCACGTTCCCCAGAATTATCAATGCTACCACAGATCCCTCGTGGTAACGCAATAACTCAAAAACTGTTTCATTTTCAAATTTTACCCCCCCTCCACACACACACACACACACACACACACACACACACACACACACTTCATTATCTTCATCATTGAACCCCTAGGGGATCTGATCCTAGAGCAGACAGCTGACTTCATAGAAATGTGTCACATGTATAAGAGGAGTAAAATGATGGGGATTGCTGGTACAACACAGGGGACTGGGGACTTTTAGGGGCAAGACTCTTTCTGTTGGGCTCAACAGCGTAGATCTGGTTTCTAATTAAACGTGATGTCATCTGTTTGCTCTCAGAGTCTCACCAGGTCCTGGTCCAGCTGCTGGACACGCTCCTGGTCATCGGGACACAACTCCCTGACATTCCTGCTGTCAGACAGCGGCTGATAGAAGTGGCCTGCAAGGTGACTCACGCTTCATCTCCTCATTCGTAGCGGGTCACGCAGGAAGACACTAACCTCTGTCTGTCCTCAGCATCTCTCTGACATGAACTTCGGGGTGAGGAACAAGTGTCTGCAGCTGCTGGGATGTCTGGGTCTGGTGGACTGTCCGCTGGTCAAAGACTGTGAGGGACTGGGTGCATCTTTAGGTCTGTACTGCCACTCACTATATCTGACTCCTGTATCTGACCCCTGACCTCTGAGCATGTCTGTTTCCTGTAACTGCAGGAGGAGCTAGGGACGTCCAGAATATCGTCAGTGACTACTTTGGAGACCAGGATCCCAGAGTCCGCACCGCTGCGCTCAAAGCCATGGTAGGACATCCACTACACAGGAGCCTGTTCAGTGTGTCTCCAGGTGTCACCAAAAAGAACCCGTCCCGACTGAACAGTTCATAATCCTACAAAGAGACGGAGCGAGTGAAAAAGTCATCATCTGATCTAACATCAAACTGATGGTTGGTTTGTTTTCCAGCTTCAGCTGCACGAGAGAGGCATGAAGATCCAGGAGATCATCTATCAGCAGGTAGGGGAGCTCCACCCAAATGGTGGCCACAAATTCTCTCAGCCGCCATCCTGACAGCCGTCATTCTCACCTCTGGTTCATTGTGTTTGCAGGCCTGTAGGCTGCTGTCCGACGACTACGAGCAGGTCCGCTCCGCGGCGGTCCAGATGGTTTGGGTTCTCAGCCAGCTCTACCCAGAGAGGTAAGAGGACGTTCAGGGTAGATCTTGATTGATCGGACGGTTGGCCTCAACCGGTCAACATCTCTGCTGGAATCTCTGGTTTCACAGAAAATAAAACTCATTAGATCTTAATGGTTTTTAACTGTAGTTGTTTCCCATGATGCTCCAGTTCAGCTTGAGACATTGAAGGTTAACACAGGTCAAATTTAATTTTTCTGATGTCACCATGGTGTCTGACTTCACTCCCTCTCTGTGACATCAGCATCGTGCCCATCCCGTCTTCCAATGAGGAGATCCGGCTGGTTGATGACGCTTTCGGGAAGATCAGTCACATGGTCAGTGACGGATCCTGGATGGTCCGGGTGCAGGCCACCAAAACACTGGTGAGGGACACATTCACACGTCGTTCGTTGGACAGATACTGCAGAGCTTAAGATCCAAACACATGGTCGGTCTTCCAGATTCCCAGACATCCAAGGGTTCATTATGTGTATCATATATTTTATTATTATTATAATCCTATTGATCATTGAAGCCGTTTCTCCTCATCCGCGAAAATGTGCCGAGATCCACTGCTTGAGACGGACATTTGAACGTGTCTCCTGTGTTTCAGGGTTCGATGCTGCAGGTCAGTCCGCAGTTTCTGGAGCAAACTTTGGACAAGAAGCTGATGTCGGACCTCAGGGTGAGTCTGATCGTGTCGGTCACTCTGACAGGTGCACATCACCCAAACACATGTTACTGAGGAGATTTAAAACCTGCAACAGCTGCCGCACGCTAACTGAATTGATAGAAATGACAGGGGCTCTTTAGGACAGGCCGCTTCTTGCTGTTCCGGTAGCTGAGCGGGACCAAAAATGGGATCAGCGTCATAGATCCTCTGTGTCAGCCCTATAACTCCACTATAACTTTCATTTCTCACATTTCTAACTCCTCCTTGGCCTCGTCCTCCTTTATTTCCAGAGGAAGCGTACGGCCCATGAACGGGCCAAAGACCTCTTTGCTTCTGGAGAGTTCTCATCTGGACGGAAGTGGGCTGATGACGCCCCCAAAGAGAAGCTGGACACTAACACGGTCAACCTGATTGCCTCAGGAGCCTGCGGAGCCTTCGTTCACGGCCTGGAAGACGAGATGTTTGGTATGTCAGACATAGAACAGCAGGGCTTCTTTCAGCTCCAAAAGGTGTCGCCACCTCAGCTTATATCAATCATCAGAACTTGTACTTGTCTCTGTTCAGAGGTCCGAATTGCAGCAGTGGAAGCACTGTGTCAGCTGGCTCGCTCGTCTCCCAGCTTCGCTGAGAAGTGTTTGGACTTCCTAGTGGACATGTTCAATGACGAAATTGAGGAGGTGAGGCTGCAGTCGATTCACGTGCTGAGAGAAATCTCCACCAACATCACGCTGAGAGAAGACCAGCTGGACACGGTGCTGGCTGTGTTGGAGGTACACCTGTCCATCAAGTCATTTCTTCATGTGCTTGTCTGCTGGGGACTTATATATCTTCACTTCCCTAACCCTAACCTTAACCCGTCATCTCCAGGACTCATCCAGGGACATCAGAGAAGCTCTACATGAGTTAATCTGCTACACCAATGTTTCTACCAAAGAGTGCATCCAGCTGGCTCTGCTGGAGCTGCTCAAGAACCTGAACAAGTATCCCACCGACCGCAACTCTGTCTGGAAGTAAGACCCTCTGTCTGTCCCTCTGTCCTCAACTCTAATTGGAAGTAAGACCCTCTGTCTGTGCTTAAGTCAACTGATGGCCTCTTACCAGTGTAGTACCTTCTTCGTCCTTCAGGTGTCTGAAGTTCCTGGGCTCCCGTCACCCTACGCTGGTCTTACCTCTGGTTCCTGAACTTCTCAGCACACACCCCTACTTTGACACGCCAGAGCCTGACATGGACGATCCAGCCTGTATCCTTCACTCACAGAAACCCGTCAACCTCCAGGTGCACTTGGCCATTTCTTAGCAGGCCTGACCATCTCAGACATGCGGGAGCATCTCTAACTCAACAATCGGCAAACCTAAAAATGTCTTTCTCCGGTTCTCCAGTCTCGATGATGACGGTCAGTTCTGATCAGCCAGACAACACCGTTGATCTACGGTTCTGATTCTGTCCACCGTGTTTTCTCTCTTAACTCTTGGTCTCAGACATCGCTGTTCTGGTGTTGGTGTTCAATGCTGCCAAGTCGTGCCCCACAATGCCAGCGCTCTTCTCTGACCACACCTTTAGACACTACGCCTACCTGAGGGACAGTCTGTCCCACCTCGTCCCACCTCTGAGAGTAAGACCTGAAATAGTAGCGCAGCATTATTATTCTCAGGACAGGTCACTGGATTGTTGATCTGACTGTCTTGTGTTTCAGCTCCCTGGCAGCCGTCTGGACCCGGTGGACTCTGGTAGTGGCTCTGGTTCCGTAGAATCAGCCCAGCTCTTCCTTCAACAAAGTCTGAACAGGGTCAGCACCATCCAGAATCTGGAGGCACCTGGAGCCCAGGACCTGCTAGACTTCACCATCCGGTAGAGACCCAGAAGACGTATTCTAACTCTATCTCTAGCCGGTCAGCTATCTCTCCACTCTCACTGAGAGTCAAGTCAGACCCAAGTGTAGAGGAGTCTGAGCTCTGAGACCTCCACCCTCATAGAGTCCAGTCGGAGCGCTGAGAGATGTGTAACCAGGGTTCTTCCTGTTTTTCAGAGACCTGCGTCGGTTGGGGGAACTTCAGGCGGAGCTCGCTGGAGCTGCTGATTTCTGTGCGACATACCTGCGCTGTCAGCTGCTGCTTATCAAGGTGTGTGTGATTCAGAGCAGCGGAGGTGGCGACAACGACACCAGTTTAATGGAGTTCCCATCTTTAGGCTCTGCAGGAGAAACTGTGGAACATGGCGGTGCCGCTGTGTCTCAAACAGAACATGATGGCAACAGCAGCAACCCAACAGGTCAGAACACATGCGCGCACACACACACACACACACACACACACGCCTGTGATGAAACTGAGACTGTCGGTTCTGGTCAGATCTTAGAGGAGACCTACAAGCTGGAGTTTCTGTACTGCGGTCTGGACAGCAGGCAGGTGGCAACCATCCATCATGTCCGTCTCCAGGCCAAAGCTCTGGAGCTCATCCTGAGAGCACGCAGCAGGCAAGGGTCAGTAAGTACAAGCACACACATACAGGTGGAGGACTTGGTTGGGACTCAGGTGTCTGTCCGCTGTCCTCAGGTTGGACTCTTTGATCAGCAGCGGTGAGAAGTTTCTGCAGGATGTCGGGTCGTTTCAGAGGTAACCTCTGTTTGAAGGCTCTGTGGAGAACCACAGCGTAGTGTCAGCACTGGTTCCTCTAAAGAACCAGACCAGTCATTGTGTGTTTGATGACAAAATGATGTGAAGGTAACTGCTCTGTGATTGGTCAGGCTGTTCCTTGCAGAGTTGCCCCTCCTCCAGTCGACCTTCATGGATAAACTCCTAGAGGTGATGCCACGGCTGACATCAACCAAACCAGTGGAGCTGGTGAAGATCCTCCAGTCCACCTTGAGACAGAGCAGCCTGCTGCAACTCACCCTGCCTCAACAGGTACTCCACCAGCACGGGTTCGGTACTCGTACAGGTACTCCACCAGCACGGGTTCGGTACTCGTACAGGTACTCCACCAGCACGGGTTCGGTACTCGTACAGGTACGCCACCAGTACAGGTACGGCACCAGCACGGGTTCGGTACTCGTACTCGTACAGGTACGCCACCAGCACGGGTTCAGTACTCGTACAGGTACGGCACCAGCACGGGTTCAGTACTCGTACAGGTACGCCACCAGCACGGGTTCGGTACTCGTACAGTTATTGAACCTGTATGATGGATTTGGTAACCAGCACCATTAATGGGTGACCTCTCTGACAGATCCATCAGGCGACGGCGGCCATCCTGGAGCCAACGGGGGAGTCTGAGAACCCTCTGAGGTTCACGTCAGGCCTGGTGGTGGCGCTAGACATCGACGCCACCCTGGAGAATGTCCAGGAGCCTCAGAGTAGCGTCAGAGTGCAGGTGAGTCCATCTAAGTGCCGACGTAGATCCTGCTCTTGTGATGTCATCAGGAATTTTATGCTGCTTGTGGATGTTATTGATCAAATGTTTTCAAAAACTGATTCTCTGAATTTGTTCTTGAGACATTGAGTTTGGATATGAGGGCCCTCACCGGGCTGGTATGGGTTCTAAGATTTATCTATTTTTCTGAAGGAGTTTCCTCGAGAAACATCCCAACAATGTTGCGGATCATTTTCTGTCCCAGTCCAACCCTATTGATTAGTGGCGTGGGAGGAGGGGATGTGGCCCTTCAGTCATGTGTCACTCACAGGAAATGTTTGTTCTCCATGGCTCTGACTCTCCTCATGAATGAACTTCCTGTTTGTGCAGGTTCTATATCCAGATGGCCAGAGTCATGTGATCCATCCCAAACCTGCTGACTTCAGGAAGCCTGGGCCTGGCAGACACCGACTGATCACACAGGTGTACCTGTCGCACAGCGCCTGGACAGGTGAGGACAAACGCGGCCGCCAGAGTATTGACTATCATACAGCAGACATTAACGCCACAAACTGTCTTTCAGAGCCATCTCAGATTGAAGTGCGTCTCCTGCTGGCTTACAGCTCCGCCCCGCCTTCCCTCTCGAAACTTGGGTGGATTGACGGCACCGACAGCCTCGCGCCTCCAGAGGCCGCCGTAGAGGGAACCATCCCTCTCAGTAAACCCGTCAAAGTCTACATCATGCCCAAACTTGCGCGCCGCTGAGGACGCTCCATCAGGGCTCCTGATGGACGGAGGATTGTTTATATTTTCACTTGTTTCTGATAAAAACAAACAAGATGGCAACCAGTTTCTTATTTTATTTATACAGCAAATATCCTCAAACGACGGTGAGATGTTCCCTCGCTACAGCACAACAAAACAGACGTCAAATCAGGGTTCCAAACCGCTCCATCACTTTCAAAGTCAGACATGAAGGTTAAACAAGACATAAGCTACAAGAGCTAAAGTTAGCATTTAACAGCGGTAGGTTTGATTGGAGCAAGACTGAAATGTGTCCTGGATGAAACCTCTAGAACACAAAGGTCTATACAAACGGACTGCTTTATACATTCCAACATTTTACATGAAAGGCGTCTGCTGGTTTAATTCTTCCTTTGCCCAATAAACAACAAACATTTGTCAGATATTCCAACATTCACCTGTCAAAAACCTTAATCTCTTATCGCACTGAATGTGGGACAAATACAACATCCATTGACCTGGGTGGCGATGGATGGAAGGTGGCTAAATGCTAACTTTAGCTGCCGTAGCTAATATGTTGTTAAATATGCCAAATAACGCAGCAACCTACAGGTGAGGTCAACAGGTGGAGTGGAAGACTCCACCCACCTTGGCACCCTGTCGAGCCAGTGTGTTGTACTCTGAGACAGCCGTCTCCGTTTGCAGGACTCTGACGTCGACGCCCCTCTGCTTCAGGAAGTCGACCGTGGATGGAGGAACCTGAAATAACAGCAAACGTTACATCTGTCGCCATGGCAACCAACCACTGCCTTCACCTCAGAGGAATGGATCAGTATTCTTTAAACGATATCACTGTAGAGCATCATGGGAAACCTCTGGAGAACGCGATGTTTCTGACAAATTATATAAAATATATATCTATATATATAAATATATATAGATATATAGATATATCTATCTATATCTATCTATCTATATCTATATATATATATCTCTATATAGATATATCTATATAGATATATCTATATAGATATATATATATCTCTATATAGATATATCTATATAGATATATCTATATAGATATATCTATATAGATATATCGATATAGATATATCTATAGATATATATCTATAGATATATCTATAGATATAGATATATATATATCTATATATATATATCTATATATAGATATATATATATCTATATATAGATATATATATCTATAGATATATATATCTATTTATAGATATATATATCTATAGATAGATATATATATCTATAGATATATATATCTATATCTATATAGATAGATATAGATATATTTTTATGATCACACACAGAACAACAGTGAAATTATTGCAAAAGTTGCGAGCAGCTAAATGCTCTACAAATTCCTGGAGATGTTTTTTATGAAGAGTGGATTTATTCAGATGACATCACTTCCTGCAGTATTCACCTGCAGCGCTTCCTTCATCCCTCTGCCTATCACCAGCAGCTCCGCACCTTTCTTCAGAACCTCGTCCACGTCTGCAGGTTGGACTCCTGGGCGATGCTGGGAGAAGATTAGATCAGACCATAGCAGACAGTTGTGATGAGTCTGACTCAGATTCAGCTGTTTTAACTTGTTCCACTCACGCTGGTCCCGGTCTCCCCCCAGTCCCAGGCTCGGCTTCCTCCGGGCCAGACTTTACAGTCCTTGTAGGAGCAGGAGCTTCCCTGGACCTTCATGAGGCCCCAGGAGATAGTGGTGATCTCTGGAGAGGACATGGTCCTACCTGGTGGAGGAGTAGATGGACCATTAGGATGGAGAAACCTGTTCCACCTGGTCACATGATGTTAAGCTGCCAGTTAGCCTGACCGTTAGCACAGCAAGGTAAATACATCCTGTATTGACTAGAAGCGGCACTCGGAGCCAGAACCTACTTCTGGGTATACTGTCATGAAATTACTCGGATATATATCTCAGGTTCAAAGTCCTGTATGAAGGTTTTTTTTAATTACGAAGTCGTGACCCAAATTACCGCGGATCTCACTAATCTCTGTTATCACTAACATAATTTTGATTTCACAACTTAAATAACTGCAGGAGGATTAACGTTACATTAGTCCAGTTAAAGCCTCATCGTTTTCCCGTTCTGGGAGTAAAGATGATGTTTGGACAAACGGAAAAACGCCATTCTTCGCTTTGAGTTTTTCCTATGGCGCGTCGCCAGAATGTGTTATAATTTTATTTTAAATGCTGCAACAGACTTGACGTCACAAAAATCAACTCTCAGATATGCTGAAAGCTATATCTGGGTAAACTTTCAAGCACATCTGTCCTGTTTTTCCTAAATATTGCTCACAAACAAGCAAACGGAACCGCCTCCCTTGGCGGAGGTTCTTATGACTATAATTACATTCAGGCCACCTGGATCTATTTAGATTTTTATGGCTGTAGAACTGTCAAAAAATGGGCATTGAGTGAATGCTTCTGTCCCGTTCTCCAAGATAACTTCAGCTTTCAATATCTGGCAGTTATTCAATATTACTGTGTTTTTGACTAAGAGTTTAAAGGGGAAAAAAGGCCAAAAACGGATTTGGATTTTTCAGGTTTATAACAGGATAAAAACTCTGAAATGACCTGGGCAAACAATTTCACATGAACGTTTTGAACTTTGTAGTTAATGATATATACAAAAAAAGTGTGACTCCTGGCCCCTTTAGTTGATTTTTCTGCCTGTTTTTATAATAATGTTTTTATCTGCTGTGGTCGTCCCTGCAGCAGTTTCTCCTTCACTCCCTTCCAATAAAAGGTTTAAATATTAATAATGAGTTCTGTAATAAATAAGTCAGATCCTAATCAGATGTTACAGAAGATCATTCTTAAAATGTGACAGTGTGAGTTCACCGTTTGAAGACTATCCATTTACTATTTATAACACGACGATAATAAATAAAAATCGCTACGACACTCGTAAAAAAAACACACGATGGATAGAACTGGGCTCGGACGCGCTGGTCCGAGAACCGGTCTAGTGCTACTATTACCTGGTCCGTCGTCCTCCAGGAGAAACTACAGTAGCCGTGAGGTCCATTCCAGAGACAAAAACAAGCTTACATAATGTGAGTTTACCAGCTGGCAGCTTCCGCTGTGACGTCAACGTGAACCGGAAGTTATTTCTTGTTTTTATCTCTTTTTAAGGTAAACTTTATTAACAGAGAAAAGTTTACAACAGCTCTAACGAACAACGACCAAAACAAATAATAAACAGAAAAATAAATAAAGGAATAACAAGAAATTAATAAATAAAACAAATTATAAATAAATTAAAGTTTTTACCTGAGGCTTTAGTCTTTCCAGTTTTGAATGTTTTCATGTCTGCAGCAGTCGGTTCTTATTTTGCTGATTTGCTGCAGTGGATAAAAAGAGACCAGATGAAATACAAACATTTTCCTCCAAAGTAATTTCTTAGAAATGGAATCAAATAAAGTTCTTTAAATCTTAAATTTGAATTGGGATTTTAAATTCCTTTTTAAAAGGGGCGGCTGTAATTCACTAATAATAATAATAATAATAATACATTTAATATATAATGCACTTTACATTTGGATCAAATCTCAAAGTGCAGTGGGTGGAGCGGCTCAAGCTCAGTGGGTGGAGCGGCTATAGCTCAGTGGGTGGAGCGGCTCAAGCTCAGTGGGTGGAGCGGCTATAGTTCAGTGGGTGGAGCGGCTGTAGATCAGTGGGTGGAGCGGCTCAAGCTCAGTGGGTGGAGCGGCTATAGTTCAGTGGGTGGAGCGGCTCAAGCTCAGTGGGTGGAGCGGCTGTAGTTCAGTGGGTGGAGCGGTCGTCTCCCAATCGGAAGTTAGCCGATTCAAGTCCCACTAGGGTCTACCTGTCGTAGGGTCCTTAGGCAAGACCCTGAAACCCTAGTTCCCCGGGCGATTCAAAAGCTCCGCCCACCCCTCCCTCAGGGAGGGGTCTAATACAGAGTAATGATTTCACTATGTTGAATAATAATTAGAATGGTGAACCTTGAAGAGACATATCGACAGCTGATTCAGACCAGCTGGGATTTCTTCCACTGTCTCTGAGGAAAAATTAGTATCACTCACTCAATTCACTCACATGAACCGAGTTTGTGTGTGTGTGTTCATTTCCTGTTTTACCTGTCTGACCAGCAACGTGAGGTCATGTGACTGAACTCTATCCTGGAGGCGTGGCTATGGTTGCCTGTGTTTGCACAGTGATCTCTGGCTCTACCTGTGTGATCGGTGGGGGCGGGTATGAAGAGTCCAGAGACGGAACAGTAACCAAACCTTTTTCTTTCTCATAGAACAACACCTGTGTAACACCTGAGGAGGACCAGGACAGGCGGTTCAGACGGAGTGACCTTCAGGAAGGTTCTACTGAAGTCCAGCTGATGGCTCTGCGATCCTAATGTTGCGTTTAAGCCTGTGGGATGTTCAAGGTGTGGCCGTGGTTCTCGGCATCACACTCTACATGTGCCACCTGGGTAAGAAGAACCAGTTCATGATGGTCACATGATTGTCTTTACATGAGAACACCTGGTCGTAAGAGGAGGGCTAGAACCCACATGTAGAACCTGGAAAGTAGAGCTCTGCCCAGGTGCTGCTCCATGAACATCGGATTGTTCCAGCAGAGAAACAGGAAGATGTGATTGGATCTTATTCCACTCTGACGCTCCATGAGTGAGGCGGTAGTTGGGTTAAGACGGGTTTCAGGCAGTTCCTCACTGAGTAAACACTACCAGTAGAACCTGATCCACACCTGAGAAGTCACATGATCAGTCTGACTCACTGCATGCCGGTTAGTCCGAGAACCATCACCTGAAATCCTAACAAACTTTAATGACATAATTTCCTGTCCAAGACAGTTTCCCCATCAGCCATAGCATTATAACCACGAGCATATTATTTTTTACGGTCACCTGTGGAGGTCTGGACTCCAGCAGATCTCTGAAGGTTCTGCTGTGGTATCTGGTACCAAGACATTAGCAGAAGACCCTTGAAGTCTTGGACGTTTTGAGTTGGAGCCTCCATGGACCAAAACATCCCACCGATGCTGGAGTGGACTGAGATCTGGGGGTTATTTCAAGAAGCAGGCTTAACTTACTCAGAGTTAGTGATTGAGATCGGGCTTGACCAAGCCTGAGTTGAGAAACTGGGGAAGTTAGGTTTCAGAACAGCTGGTACGAGTTGATTAACTCTGTTGAACGCCAACTATAAGAAGACATCATCAATAGAGCTCAGATACCGTGATTCCCCATGGCAACCTAAGATGCAGGTCGCCATACTTCACGCTGGATGCAGGAAGTTTTATTATTATTAACGCGCACAAAAATATATTTATTTGATGTATAGACCTTAGTGCGAGGAAGAACTGAATTGATTTTGGGAAAGGTAGGTTGTATACTTCTGACACTAAGGGGAGCTTTATCTCCGAACATTTATAACACGTTTAAATACATATATTTATTTATCTGCTTCAGCAGAGAAAAGGATCATGGGTAAAAGGTGATGAGAGGTTCCAACTGTTGAAGAGTGTTCCTCAGGAAGGAGGAGACTTCCTGTTTGCAGACCACAATATCAGGAGAAACAACCAAAACCAACAGTGAATGACCTTTGACCCTTCGGGAGTTTAAAAAACCACCATGATTCCATGAATCTGGACCAGCCCCTTGCAGTTGTGGAGCGACCCGCTTCAGGATTGGACCCCGTTAAAATCAGAACCCTGTGACTGTTGGCCAGATAAGAGACAAAATTCCACTCTAGTGTCTTCCTTTCCTAAACACTTAAGGAGAAGGTGGTGTCACACGCCGTTAGACACGCCCCAACAGGTTCTAAAGGTTCTGCAGGTGTCAGATGATCGGATTTTTATGAGATTGGATGTTAAATCATTGGATTCTGTTTTTCTGGACGACTTTGTTTCTGTCCCACAGCTGGATGCATGTCCATCCGCTGTCCTCAGAGGACTCTCACCGGGTCGGTGCAGGACCACGTGCTCTTCTCGGTGGACGTGTCAAGCAGTGGGACCACCACCGTCCACTGGACCTTCAGGTCGGGGGAGGTCCGCCGCTGCATCGGGGAGTGGCAGTCGGGGGTTTACGCCAACATCACGGAGGATTACCTCGCCAGGGTTCAGGTCTACGATAACGGATCTCTGGGCCTGTCGGACCTGCGGCTGCAGGACGCCGGATTCTACGTAGTGACGGTCACTGAGACCGGAGGGAGCAGCAGAGACATCGGACTGGTCCTCAAGGTCCACGGTGAGTCCATCTGTCACTCAAACCTGATGGGGGGGGTCCTATCCAGATCCAAAGTCCTGACGCATGTAGTCGCACTGAGTCCAGAAATAGGTTGGTCATAAATGAACGTTTGTTTCTGGAGGAACCAGGAGAACCTGTGAACCCACACAGAAAGACCTCAGAATCTGGTTCTACCGGGTCCAATTCATGTCCTTCAAGAAAACTAGTAGTAAAACGAGTAGTCCTACTAACTGCAGCAGTAGTAGCTGTAGTAGTCGTAGTAACTACAGTAGTAGTAGTTGTAATTACAGTAGTAGTAGTCGTAGTAACTACAGTAGTAGTAGTCGTAGTAACTACAGTAGTAGTAGTTATAGTAGTAACTGTAGTAGTAGTTGTAATAGTAACTACCGTATTAGTAAATGTAGTAGTCGTAGTAACTACAGTAGTAGTAGTTATAGTAGTAAATGCAGTAGTAGTAATTGTAGTAGTTGTAGTAACTACAGTAGTAGTAGTTGTAGTAGTAAATGCAGTAGTAGTAGTTGTAGTAGTCGTAGTAACTACAGTAGTAGTAATTGTAGTAGTAGTTGTAACTACAGTAGTAGTTGTTGTAGTAACTACAGTAGTAGTAGTTGTAGTAGTCGTAGTAACTACAGTAGTACTAGTTGTAGTAGTCATAGTAACTACAGTAGTAGTAGTTATAGTAGTAACTACAGTATTAGTAATTGTAGTAGTTGTAGTAACTACAGTAGTAGTAGTTATAGTAGTAACTAAAATAGTAGTAGTTGTAATAGTAACTACAGTATTAGTAATTGTAGTAGTTGTAGTAACTACAGTAGTAGTACTTGTAGTAGTAAATGCAGTAATAGTAGTTGTAGTAGTCGTAGTAACTACAGTGGTAGTAGTTGTAGTAGTCGTAGTAACTACAGTATTAGTTATTGTAGTAGTCGTAGTAACTACAGTAGTAGTAGTTGTAGTAGTAAATGCAGTAGTAGTAGTTGTAGTAGTCGTAGTAACTACAGTAGTAGTAGTCGTAGTAACTACAGTAGTAGTAGTTGTAGTAGTAAATGCAGTAGTAGTAATTGTAGTAGTCGTAGTAACTACAGTAGTAGTAGTCGTAGTAACTACAGTAGTAGTAGTTGTAGTAGTAAATGCACTAGTAGTAGTTGTAGTAGTCGTAGTAACTACAGTGTAACGAGACGTCAAATACGAGAGCCAAGTGAACCGACATCAATGTCAGCGACGAAAAAGACTCAAACGTTGTATCTTCTTACTAAAGTTCTGAATGTCTCAGCTGATGATCCAGGATCTGAGTGGTGGTCTTCAGAGGTTCTGATGGTCTTACTGCGGTGGTCTTCAGAGGTTCTGATGGTCTAACTGTGGTGGTCTTCAGGGGTTCTGATGGTCTTACTGTGGTGGTCTTCAGGGGTTCTGATGGTCTTACTGTGGTGGTCTTCAGGGGTTCTGATGGTCTTACTGTGGTGGTCTTCCAGGGTTCTGATGGTCTTGCTGTGGTGGTCTTCCGGGGTTCTGATGGTCTTACTGTGGTGGTCTTCAGGGGATCTGATGGTCTTACTGTGGTGGTCTTCAGAGGTTCTGATGATCTAACTGTGGTGGTCTTCAGGGGTTCTGATGGTCTAACTGTGGTGTCTTCAGGGGTTCTGATGGTCTAACTGTGGTGGTCTTCAGGGGATCTGATGGTCTTACTGTGGTGGTCTTCAGGGGTTCTGATGGTCTTACTGTGGTGGTCATCAGGGGTTCTGATGGTCTAACTGTGGTGGTCTTCAGGGGTTCTGATGGTCTTACTGTGGTGGTCATCAGGGGTTCTGATGGTCTAACTGTGGTGGTCTTCGGGGGTTCTTATGGTGATGATCTAGTAGCTAGTTCCTCTGAAGTTGCTCCATGATGGCACTAAAAGTTTGATCTGGTAGAAGAATGACGACTCCTGATGCTGAAATGATCTCAACCATAATCAAACTTTCATCGGGTCAGAAGACCCAGTTCACCGGCTCAAAGGGTCGTAGTTCAACATGATTATGACCCCAGAACATGTTCCAGGCCTTACAGTGACATCGTGAGTCTCTGTTTCCTCCAGAGGTGATCTACGAGGACCTTCAGTACCTGTCCGTCTCAGCCCTGGCTCTGGCCTGCATCACCGGCCTCCTCATGCTGCTCCTGTGGCTCCTGGACAAGATCTACTGGAAGATTGTGGTCTGGAGTTGCAAGAAGCAGACTGCAGGTAAACCTGAATCAATGTCCCCATGAGTTCAGGTGTTGGGTTTTAAATAGTGATAATCCCACTTCCAGGTCAAAGGTCAGTAAAGGCTGATCCAGGATCCATGGTTGCCCCACCAGACTGATGATCAGTAAGTAGATCACATCAGTCAACATGCAGCTCTCCAGAAGATGTGGCTGCTTGGAGTCAGACCAGATGTTGAGCCTTGATGGGAGGTCTGAAGTCTGACTTCCTGTCAGGCTACAGGATTATGTTAACTCAAACCACACCTTCAGTTTATTTGGTGGCTTAGATTTCGGAGTGAATCTAGGACATTTCATGAGACTAAAGATCTAATATCCCAAACACAACCTCTTCTGATGATCCAGATGATTCTACTCAGGTCATGTGATGAAATCAGTCGTGACCAGTGGAGCCCGTGAGAACATCACCTACCTGAGATGAACCAGAACGAAGTTCCTTTGGTGTTTCTATCTTCACTACTGACCCTTCTGTTCCTCCTCCATGCAGAACACCACGACACAGAGCTCCAGCGTCTATGACGCAGGTCTCCTCGCCATCAGGCTGCTCCACCAGTAATTACACATCACCTGTCAATCATCAACCCAGCTGACTGATGACATCACTGGGACAACAACCCGCCCCTTTAAAAGGACCTCTGTAGGAAACCCTGGTCCCCAAAAACACTTCTGAGAACCGTTCAGAGAAACCCGAACATCAGGGAGGGTGTTCAGGGCCGGTGGAGGTTTTGAATAGAACTAGGGTCACAACACCGGCTGGAACCGGACCAGGATAAATGTCAAAACTGAACAAGGACAAATGTTCACGATGAACATGGACAAACGTTTAAGTTAAAATGCGACAGATGTTAAAGTTGAACTGGGCCAAATGTTAAAGTTGAACTGGGACAAATGTTAAAGTTGAACTGGGATAAATGTTAACGTTGAACTGGGATAAATGTTAACGTTGAACTGGGATAAATGTTAACGTTGAACTGGGATAAATTTTAACGTTGAACTGGGATAAATGTTAACGTTGAACTGGGATAAATGTTAACGTTGAACTGGGATAAATGTTAACGTTGAACTGGGATAAATGTTAACGTTGAACTGGGATAAATGTTAAAGTTGAACTGGGATAAATGTTAAAGTTGAACTGGAATAATTGTTTAAGTTGAATAAATCTGGTCAGTTTCTTTCTCCAAACTTGCACTGGATAAACCTTGAAGGTGCAGCAGGTCGTCTGCAGGGGACTTGAGGTGGTGGAGGTCATGTGAGCGCTGGTCGATGCTGTTAGCTGGTGTTTCTTTTCTGTTTTGATGTTTTTTTTCTTCTCAAGGAAGGACACCGTACTAAAGTGGACTGGACACGGAGTCAAACACTCCATTCCGACTGAACTGATGGTGTCGCTTAATGGTTGTAGAGCCGGTGCTAAGCTAAAGGCTAGGAGGTGGAGGTACAAGCCTTTCTTACCAAATATCCTCACGGGGAATGTCGACCCTCTGGCTGTGGTGAGCTGGAGGCACTTGTGGGGAACCAGCGAGTTTAACATGAATTAAGTCACACGTCTTTACGAAGACATGGCTTACCAGCGGCAGTCCCGACCCGGCTCACGGCAGCACGAGCAGACAGAGACTCCAAAGCAAGCGGAGAGAGTAAAGGGACTGATTCTGGATGTGAACAGTAAGTGGTGCCACCCCCTTTATATCGCGGTGAAGGAGAAGATGTGCTGTCGGGATATTGAACTGCTGGCAGTTGTTGTCAGATCTTTCCATGCGCAGAGGGAGTTCTCTCACATCATAGCCATCGTTGTTTACATTCCACCTAGAGTATCCGGCTCCAGCCACCTCAGCTGCGTCGTCCGCTGTTCCATTTCCTCCTCCACACAGCCGCAGACCCAACAATGCTCCTCTCTCACTGGAGCCCCGCCTCCTGGCCTTTACAGCAGATGAGGTGAGAACAGAACTCAGGAGACAATGTCCTGGAAAAGCGGGGGTTCAGACGCTGCTTCCCTTAGGCTGCTAAAGGACTGTGCAGCTCAGCTGGCTGATCCCGTCCAGAAGATCTACAATCTCAGTTTGCTGACTGCAAGCGTTCCATCACAGCGGGAAACATCCTGCCTGATGCCGGTACCTAAAGTAAGGCGTCCAGTTGAGGTAAATGACTTCAGACCGGTGGCTTTCACATCACACATGACGAAGATCTCTGAGCGAACATGTTGGCCTGGGATGGTGCCGCCCTGTCTGCTTAACCGGGTCGGTTCTTAAATACAAGAACCAAGCCGCTATGTGGGGATTATGTTCTTTGATTTTTCAAGTGCATTCAACACATCCAACCCTCTTCAGGGGGTCTTCAGTGACTGTAGTGACAAGTCCCGCCTCCTACTGAATACCTCCGAGACCGAGGAAATGGTAATGACTTCTGAAGGTGGAGGGATCCGAGGGGAGGACATTTGGATGGTGCACACGTATAAGTATCTTGGTGTTGACCTGGACATCAAACTGGACCGGTCTCAGAACACTGAATCCATCTATCGTAAAGGTCCGAGCCGGCTTTTTTCTCTCAGGAGGCTCCGGTCCTTAAGACGTGCGCAGTGAAATGCTGCATTTCTTCTGTCAGACGGTGATGGCGAGCATCCTCATCCATGCTCTTCCTCGTCCATGCTCTTCCTCTTCCATGCTCTTCCTCTTCCATGCTCTTCGGTCTCCTGGGGATAAAGCTTGACTGTAAAGAACGACAACAAAAGGAGGAGGGATCATCTGGTAGAAAGGGTGGCTGTGATTGGCAGGAGGATGGACTCAGTCAGGACTGTTGGACCACATCAACCAGCCTCTCCACGGCGTCCTGTCTTGGCAAAGGAGCTGCAGCAGCGTCGCTCAAGGTTCAGGAGGTGCTTTGTTCCTACGGCCTTCAGGCTGTTTAACACCAACTCGACCAATGGCTGTGTGTCTTGACAGAACCTGTGACAACACGCTGCAGCTTCAGGCTTTTCTACTTTTAATGTATTCATTGTACTTGAATTATTTCTGATTTTAGTAGAACCTAAAACCTCTGACATGACTGTTAAACTGATGACAAAGGATCTAATCAGAGCAGAGAAGATAATTCCACCGTTTTACGCCTCCATGATCAAACGTTTTTTATTTAGAACAAACTGGATAAAATGATATGAGTATCAACCAGTTACATTTCTGTGCACACACCAGTAAGAACCAGTGTGAACCAGTATGAACCTGGAGGAGTGTAAACCAGTATGAACCTGGACCAGTATAAACCAGTATGAACCTGGACCAGTATAAACCAGTATGAACCTGGACCAGTATGGACCAGTTGGGTCTAAGGGCAGGGGGTCAGTGCCGCCATGAGGAGCTCCATCTTGTAGACAAAGTTGCGTCCCTCCATCTTGGACCAGTACACCTCTTTACTGGGACCCCTCAGGTGGCTCCACTTGGCGTCCTGGATGACGTCACTCTTCAGGAGCTCTTTGCTCTGACTGCGGGGGAACTGGACCAGAACCCTGCAGCCGCTCTCTGGACCGTTACGCACTGGTGGACAGACGACAATCTGATTACATCACTAAAAACCAGGTAATCTCAGTAAATTCTTGCCAACTAGGTAATCTGATTACATTGCTACTATCCAGGTACTCTGACGAGCATTACCACCATTTATATAATATGAGTTCATTACTACCAACCAAGAAGTCTGAAGTGCAAAACCGCCATCAGTATAATGTGATTACATTAGTGGACAGACATCATGGTTGGCGACTGAATATGTATCCACTCAGGTCTGGTCACAGTGCTCCCGTTGGAGATGGCGGTCCGACTTTCCGTCTCACCTGAGATGGCGTGCTCTCCGTTGGGAGAGGCCACGGTGACGGCGGAGGCGTTCCCGATGCTCTCTACGGGACCCAGTCCAACGTGGTTACTAAAGCTCAGGACGTGCCAGCCCATCACTTTGGCCAGCTGCTGGACCGCATGAACCTGATGCTGCGACATCTGGAACGACACGGAGCACCGGTGAAATCACACGCCAGAGCTACAGGTGAGACACAGCTGACGCACCTCAGAGAGTACCTGAGAGAGGAGGAAGTCCTGCAGCTCCTGTTCCTGGTGGGACAGCATGACGACGCGTCCATCTCTATGGACCACCCGGATCTGCTCCACGCCGATGTTCAGCTGCAGCTGGATGGACCTGAACGCAAACACACCTTGGGTCAGTCAGGAGGAGCGAGCCAATCAGGTGTCAGAGTCACACTAAGTGGGTTTACACGGGCAGCCTGATTCCGAAAAGATTCTGTAAAGACACCCGATCGGAAATAAAAAGCTGCAAGTAAAAACCCTTCACAAAGAAAAAGTCCATTTCTGGAATTTCATTCTTCTGAGAGGAGGAAGTATTAGTCCTTTCATGAAAGTCTTTCTGATATCCAGTCGCTGTTTCATTAATATACCGGGTCAGAACAGATCAGGTCTGTAAACAGGCGAATGAAATTGCAATTCGAATAGGAGAAAAGTTTCCCATGTAAACCCACCTACTGTCAGTCAAGGGGAACGGCGCTACTGGGCGGTGTTTCATCCACGGGACTTATCTGCACAACGTGTTGGAGACCTCAGAGTGAGCGGGTGGTGGGTGGCAGATTGAACCTTGGCGGACAGTCTGAGTCTGTCTCCATGTACATGAGATATCTCCTCTGTGGCAGGAGGTGGAGCAACTACCACTCAGTTACATGTACAGCACACCTCCACCCGTAACGCTGGTACTGGAATTGACCTACTCGGCAGGGGCAGAACTTTCCCTTTCCAGAGGTGCTGAGGATGAGGATGTTGGGAGTCCCCTGGTGTCACAGGTATACCTGGTACCTCCATGAGGGCCTGGACTCAGCCTTAGAGATCAGGTGAGGAGCTCAGAGTGGAGCTGCTGCTCCTTCATATTTAAAGGAAGTAGTTTAGTTGTCTCATCATCTGATCAGGACGCCTCCCATGAAAGGTTTTTCAGGAGGAGACCCGGAGGTAGAACAGAACTCTCTGAAGGGGTACACCACAGAATCCAACCGGAGTTGTGGAGTGTTCCTCGAAAGAAAAATGTCTGGAATACCCTGATGAGTCCGCTGTCACCACAACCCGGCGCTGGAGAATCAGACTGGTAGATCTCCTCTTCCTCCACCCACTCCACTCCACTTACTTGCAGATCTGCTCGTAGCCCTGGGAGGTGATGAGGACCTTCACGCTGGATTCGTACACGTCATTGATGTTGGACCAGTGGGCCTGGATCTGGGGGTCTTCTATTCGGCTTGCTAGACTGTCGATGGTCCGGGCGGTCCTGGGGACAGAGAACAAATTGATCAATGGCGGTCGCTTCCCCTCCACCCACTACTACTCCCCCTTGTAACTAAGCGCCTCCTCCATCAGCTACTCCTCCACCCTCGCCTCCTCCCGCTGTATCTCCTGATGCATTGCTCACCTACTGCGTAGGAAAATGTGTTTGGCCTGTTTGATGATCTTCTCCAGAAGCCCCTCGCTCTGCTGCAGGCTGGAGATCTCGGCCTTGTCGTAGGCCAGAGGCCCTGCCAGACGCAGCCGTTTGTGGCCAAAGGGGGCGCTAGCGGGGTGGGGCATGACCACAGAGCTGAGCTGCTGCTTGTGGAACTGGAACAAAGATGTTTGATTACAAGAGATGCGTAGGAAGAATGTCAGGCTGCTGAAAACTACAACTTTCGGTCCTTGCTAACATCTGTGTGATATCAGTAGACTAGGTAACCTCTGACCTCTCTCATCATCTGATGAAGGTTGTGCTCCAGGACGTAGAGGTGGTCGTCTGGTTTTGGTTTCTCCGGAGACGCTCTCTGGTTCTTTTTCTCTCCTGTGGAATGGCACAGTGAGATAGACAGCTGGAGACCTGCAGAGAGAAGGATGGCTGGTCAGCTGACAGGAATGACGAGATGTCAGAGGAACCTCTGGAGAACTTGTGAAGAATCCAGTAGTAAGCAGTTAGAAGCAGTTGGTTGCTAGCAGGAGTCAGTAGCTAGTAGCACTCATAACAGCTAGTAGTAGTCATAAGCTAGTAGCAGTCAGTAGCTAGTAGTAGTCAGTAGCTAGTAGCATTCACAGCAGCTAGTAGTAGTCATCAGCTAATAGAAGTCAGTAGCTAGTAGCAGTCATAACAGCTAGTAGTAGTCAGTAGCTAGTAGTAGTCAGTAGCTAGTAGAAGTCACAGCAGCTAGTAGTAGTCATCAGCTAATAGAAGTCAGTAGCTAGTAGCAGTCATTCCAGCTAGTAGTAGTCAGTAGTTAGTAGTATTCAATAGCTAGTATTAGTCAGTAACTAGTAGTAGTCATCAGCTAGTGGCAGTCGATAGCTAGTACTAGTCAGTAGCTAGTAGCAGTCACAGCAGCTAGTAGTAGTCAGTAGCTAGTAGAAATCATAACAGCTAGTGGTTGTCGAGTAACTAGAACAGCCTGATGATGGTGCAGGTTTACGTCATGTGATCGGCATGTAAACAAGCTAGAATGTCTGGATTGCTATGGAGACCTGGGAAGGGCTGTGAGATGATCTGGTTCTTGACGACGATGTGCGGGATCTGAGACTTGATCTGAACGGCCTCTCTGGACAGCTGGGCGAAGATCTCCTTACAAAGCAGAACGTTCTGTGCAGCTTCCAGCTTCACGTGCCACGCCTGGGTACCTGCAGGAGACACCGTGAAGAGGGGGCGGGGTCACGTGACGGTTTAGCTCAGAGAACAATACCTGTTAAGATGTGAGCAGACAGGAAACAGCCCGGGTCATGTGATCAGTATTCATATTAACCATCAGAACACGTGAAGTTCACACATCTTCCTCACAGATGGACCATTGGGATGGTGAGAGATAATTGGTTCATTCACTGACCCTACAGCTGAGTCCTACCCGGGGGTTAAGGGTCAGCTGTCTGTGTTCTGAACCATACCTGCTCTGGTTTTTGGAGGCCTCCTGAATAGGTTTACGGTCCCCAGGTCCCCAATGTCTGGAGCCTGTTTCTGGATGGACACCTGGAAACATCAGCAGTCCATAAATCAATCAACAGGATCAACTGTGATCTGGATCAGTGTCCAGATGTTCTGGTTCTTCTGTGTGATGCCACCTGTTGGTTACTCCTCTCACCTTGATGTAGGCAGATCCCTCCAGGTCACTGGGGATCTGGACATTGAGAGGACAGTAGTCCTCTGGGATCTTCTTGTCCAGGTCTATATCTGTGTTCTTTATGACTTCAAAAGTTCCGTGGTGGGGGAAGAGGGAACCTGGAGAAATGTAAACTCAGGGTTAAACCCGTTCTGATATGGCGGCTGCAGGAGCTCTAGTGTGACATCATCACCTGCGCTGCGGTAGCTGAGGTCTCCCAGGATCTTGTCTCCGACTTTCCGAAGCTTCCACTGAGAGCGGAGTCTCAGCAGCTCAGAGTTGAAATCCCTCTGCCGCCGGTTCTCCAGGTTCTCCGCAACAGACTTACTGAGCTTCTCCGCACCCTTAAGGAGGACCTGAGCTGCCGTCGACAAGGATTTCTTCTTACTGATCAGCTGGAACACCTGGGGGGTCTGAGGAAGACCAATCAGATTGAGGTCAGGGCAGAAGCCTGTCATAAATATTACATCATCGTCTGATCCTGACTATTTGAGAAACCACCATCATTCTTACATCATCGCTAAAATTAGTGTATTTAAAAATACTGGATCGTTTCAGTCGTTATTTTCAGTTTTCCCCTGTTGGATGATTGACAGGCGCTTGTTGATGACATCATCTGCGGGCACTGTTTCTACTGCTAGAGAATCAGCCTTCAGCGCCATCGATTGTTAAACTCTGCAGGTAATCAACTTTTCCACGAGTTTCAGCATTGATGAACGGGAACATCATGGATCACTTATCGCTCACACCAAACACAACAGTGCCCCCGGTGGACACATTATGGTATGAAGCCAAATAATCAAGGAGTAGGAGATTCGAAGAATTGGTAGCAAACCGGCCACAAAACCACAAATCTAAAAAAAAAACACACAGGACCCTCCAAACCTCCCAGTCCATCTCCAGTCCAACCGAACCTCCCAGTCCATCTCCAGTCCCACCAAACCTCCAAGTCCATTCCCAGTCCAACCAAACCTCCAAGACCATTCCCAGTCCAACCAAACCTCCAAGTCCATCTCCTGTCCCACCAAACCTCTCAGTCCATCTTCTGTCCCACCAAACCTCCCAGTCCATCTCCAGTCCCACCAAACTCAGACAGCAGCAGCTTCATCCAGGTTATTGTGGATGACTGAAGTTTTCATAGGACCAAATAAAGTGGACTTGATCAGATGCAGCTCACTAACAAACAGCATTATGATGTTTAAGTATTATTAAGTTTATTATTGTTATTTTTTCAAAATTGGAAAAACTACAGGATGGATTAGCATGAAATTTTGCCCAGAACCTACCCGGGTAGGTTTGATCAGATCCTAGAGGGGATGACATTTTGTGACGTAATATGGTTTGCACTATTTAAAGTAAAAATATTAAGCGGTTTGGAGTAGTGACCTCACAAAGTGGTGAGGCACTCTCTTGAACTGTCCATTATTGATGCCTTGGTTCTTTTGATTTCTTTGGGGGTGGAGCTGGGGGCTCGGGGGGTTGAATAGAGACGCTGAAGTGGAAGGCGGTAGTCGGTAGATTTAGAGGCCGGCAGTAGACATTCCCTCTCCCTCCTGTTAGTCTCTCTCGCGGAGGAAGATGCTGAGTCTCTGAATGAATGAATGAATCCAGAGTCGGGTCTTGTTTGTTTTTGCTGGATTGTTTGCTGCCAATAAAAGTCTGTTACTCCTCATGTTTGTTGGTTTGACTGAAATATGAGTACACCTGTACGATGAAAAAGGGTCTACTATTCAATCTCTCATCTCAGTTAATTTTATGAAAAATCATGGTCAGCTAAAAGGCCATAAAGGTGCCGCCCCCCTCACGTCTCCTTCCACAACAGTTCCGCTCATGTGATCAGCTCAGCGAAGAAGCTTGGTCCTATTATTGTTCGTTACCTTGCCAGCCGTTGGGTCCTGGGACACCGGGTCTAAGGTCATGTACTTCTTCTCCTTTACCACGCTGAGGACGTCATGGAGGACGCACATTTCCGTCAGTGCTCCCCGCAGGTTGTTACGCACCGAGTCCCACGGCCACAGCGACGGCTGGAACTTGACGGTGCCTGAGAGGAGAACAGAGGATTAAGAGAACCTGAAAATACTCCGTTCAGTTTAGTAGCATCTGTACTGACCTCACCTTCGTCTTCCTCCGCCTCCTGCTTGTTCCACTCGCGGTCCCGGGGTTCTCCATCGACCCCTTCCTCCTCTGAATCGGAACCCTGGCTGAAGTCGATCCTTTGGGCCAGCTTGGCCAGGTTCTGGGACATAGACAGAGGAGGGACGTACGTCTCCGTCCCATCGAGAGCCACTTCCTGCACCTGCTTCTCACAGGACGACTCGATGCTGACCGTCACTGCCGGACCGCCAGACATGATGGCGAGGCTGGCACAGGAAGGTCAATACAAAGAAGCCTTTGTCAGACAGATGCAGTGGAGGATGGGAACATTCACCAACGCTAAATCTAAATAACGGCACAACCGGCGCTTCAGTGATGAAGCCTCTCTATGAACCTTCATCACTGAAGACCATTTTATTGTCAAGAAGACTCGTTCGAGCCAGCAAACAAACCCCGACCCAATTTTCTCTTCTACCGTACAAATAATTCTGCGATCTGGATCCTAAGTCAGCTTTCAGCTGAAAGACAGGATTTCACAGCTCTTCAGAATCTGCTCCGAGGTGGTGGGCCACTCTTTGGAGGTCCTGTCATTAACAGCTGCACTGAGCTCCTTCTAACCATCTCTGTTCTTTTCCATGAGCTCCTTCTGACCTGTTCTATACTTCTCTATCAGCTCCTTCAGACCTTCTCCAACAGCTCCTTCTGACCTTCTTTGTTCTTCTCCATCAGCTCCTTCTGACCTTCTCTGTTCTCCAGCAGCTCTCTCGGAGCAAACATCTCATAAGTAGAGCTCTTTCTTAGCATCAAACTATCGCGCTGCTCACAGATTTCTCCTTTTCTTCGAACAGCTTCCATTACTCCTTTCCCAGATCCGTGTCATATCTCTATAGCTGCTACAGACACTGCAGGAATAACTGTTCATGCATGTTGATGTTAGATAACTACAAATAACTTAATATGTTTGTATCGCGCTGAACTTAGCTTAGCAGAGCTAGCTAGTGGCCTTAGCCTCGTATGGAAGATGGAGAAGGTTCAGATTACAGTCTCAGAGCAGCGGAACATTAAACAACATTTAAAGATTATATTTTTAAATGACACCTTGGAGACAGAATAGACTTTAATCCCTGGCGCTGAATTTCATTCACTTCTAGTTTAGCGACGCTTGTTCTTCTACTTCCTGCTGTGTGCTTTAATAATGGTTGTCAAACAGCGCTCATGCTTCTTACCGCCTCTTGTGGACATTTAGGTACTGCACCCTATCAGCGATGGATGGATCGAAGGATGGAAGGATAGATTAGATTAGATTAGATTAGATAACCTTTATTAGTCCCACAATGGGGAAATTGCAGGGTTACAGCAGCAGAGCATGTTACAGAATAAAAATACAGAATAACGGAATAACAGTAAAGTATGTGCAAATAAATTAAGGTAAATGTACAGTTGACATGTTGGGAAGTGTATTGTCCCATAGTGAAAGTGCAAGTGAGG
>VRLP01005419.1:0-37159 GCA_009660295.1 Lophius piscatorius | reverse complement strand
ATATTATATATATTGGTATATTATATATATATATATTGGTATATATATATATATATATATACATATATATATATGTATTGGTATATATATTATATATTCGTATATTATATATATTGGTATATATATATTATATATTGGTATATTATATATATTGGTATATATATATATTGGTATATATATTATATATTCGTATATTATATATATTGGTATATATATATTATATATTGGTATATTATATATATTGGTATATATATATATATATATTGGTATATATATTATATATTCGTATATTATATATATTGGTATATATATATTATATATTCGTATATTATATATATTGGTATATATATATTGGTATATATATATTATATATTCGTATATTATATATATTGGTATATATATATTATATATATTGATCATGGGGCACTTGGTTGCAGAAGCTCTTCAGAAGGGGTAAATTGTTTAACCACTGTTCGATGCCACTCACTTTGTACACAGGTGAAATGGGTGAGATTTCTTTTCTAACTGTACATAAATAACTGGCTTCTCAAAATGTTTCCTTTTCTATGAAAACAAAAATAGGTTTATAATGTTAATTCTCTTCACAAAGTGTCTTTAATCGAAATGGTATGAAAGAATAGTATAAATATGGATCTTCACTCGGTTTTAAGTCATCAGAATTCAATTATATTTCCCACATAGTTGTTAACCTACCAAAGGTGCGCTATGTTATTCAATCTGCTTATTTTCACATTTTAAGCAGCATTTTAACTTGTGCTGTTTTCATGTCAGCTCTAATTTTTAGAGCTGTTTTTCTAAGATTGCATGACAGAATTTCTTGACATCTCACACATGCTTGTAGCGGCCCTTAAGACATTTTACACCTGCTTTTCAGGTCATATTTTATTCCTGTGAACAACTAGAAGTGTCTTTTAATAAAAACCCATAAAAACAAGGACCTATTTCACCCTATGGGAAAGTTATGGGACACATGGCACCGACCAAATTAACAACATTTTGGAAATAGTTGTTGAAATTAGACCCCTTTCTCAGGAGATCTGTAATCTTACCTTTGGGTTTTCCAATTGTTTCCTCATCGGCACTTCAATTGCTTTGGCAGCTTTTTACTTGGGAATCCCTTTTTTGTTAAATTGCAGTTATTCTCTGAGTAGCCGATATGGTGTTCCGACTTTTGGCATGAAAATTAAAGCAGGATGGAACTGAAAATGAGCCTTATTTGATTCGTCTCCTAAATTGTTTTTCCATTTAAAATAAGAGGATATGGTATATAGTATGACTCTTCACTAGATCTGGTTAACTAAGTCGAAGGCTCCCCCGGTATCAAATATTTAAAAAGATGTACAATCAATACTACACTAAATATAGCCCTGAACACAAGAACAGATAATCAGCATCAAAATAGAAGAAGTATCATTGACTCTTCACTGAAGTGGGTTGACTCACTGCTGTCACCTTAAACACGTTACATACTTCATGTACGGCTGAATAGAACCAATCAAAAACATTGAGAGTGTATCTGGAACAAAGTACATCCATTAATGTTTCACTTTTTTGACCCATTCACCGCTAACACACAGTTTAGTGCTTGTGAATTTTCTTTATTTACAATAGCAAACATCACTGCGTGACACGTGATCACATGGTTAATGCTTCATTAGATGCCAGCGCGTCTTACACAAACCACACAAGTTCAATTTCTTTTTCAAATGATTTGGTGAAAAGCACTTTCTTAAGCCCAAAAATTGCTGTCATTCCACATGTATTATAAACACGACAGAGAGTTAATCAAGAATAGAGCGTTTCCCAATTTGTCTTCAAAACTCAAATGTTGCACTATAATGATAATCTTGGTAACAGGAAGTTCATTGGTCAGTGAGCTGTCATATGAATTAAAGGGGAGAAGATCATTCTGACCATCTGATGGAGATCATTTTGAAAATCAACCGATAATACAAAGAGAACTATTCTGATTACGTAACACAGATTTATTTTGTACAAAGATTTAAATTACATACACCCGTTGTGTCACTTTTGATAGAGACCCTCCAGATGAGCGTACGCCCTAGCGTTGCAGGAAATGCAGGATTCGTGATGACCAGAGTCTCACACCGCACACCTTGGTCTTGAAAGGCGGTGCAAGGGTTTCTGTTGTACATTACATGCTGGCCGGAAGTTTTTGTTTCCTGTTCTTGGCTGGGATCCCCGTCCTCTCAAACTCCAATTTCTCTTTGATATACACCTGCTTACACTCTTCAAAGAAGAGAGGGTCCTTGTAGCTGGAGGTTGGCAGAGGGTGCAGAATTTATTTTAGACGTCTCATGTAAGAGAGCGACACATCAATGAGGGAATTGTTGTATAATAAACTGCAAAAATACTCACTAGGTCGTCAGACATTCCTTCAGTGCAGTGTTCTCTTCTCGACACTTGAACGGCATGAGCAAACCAGATTCTTTACAGCAGTGGTTGAAAGCTGGAGGGCGTTGGAGGGAAGAAGTGGCAGAGATTAACAGAAACAGAAGAACATTCTCGACATGTACAAGACTAAAACATTAACTATTTAACATTTATCTATTAACGTCCTACCTCGAGTTCAAACAGGAAAAATGTGCCTACTGCAAACCAGGATGGTTCTCCCCGATCCACACAAAGAGGGAAACCGTTGTCACATCGCCATGCCCCTTTTCTAACTCTTTCTCACACAAGTACTTTCTCGTATTTACCATTACTGGCCAACAAGTGGTTTATCTCTCATTCCCCAGGTTACATGACTGCTCTCTAACAGTCAGAACATCCCCCCTAAATATAAACAAGTACCCAGAATATTAAAAATAAGTTATTTTTATATTCTAAACTGACTGAAAGTCTTCATCACCTAATTGACCTGAATTCAGAAGCTATTTCTACTCAGCATGTTCAAGGTGGGATCGTGGCGCCTATATAAACAATGTAAAGGCGTAACGGTGGGATCCTTTTTTGTTCTACCTATGAACCATCACCAGAGGTAGTAACTGCACCAAATCAGCAATAGCTGGCCCGGTGGTAGAACCGGGGCAGGAGTCTGAGGAATTCCATGTGCAAACTAAATTAAAAAAGCAGCTAGTTAGTTAGTTAGCAGCCAGCACAAAGAGGAAGATAAGTGAAAAATTTATTTAAAATGGGGAGATAAAATCTGAGGTCTGGGGGCTCCTTCACACCTGAGCACAGAACGAGATGAATATCTCGAAAACAATGCGATGCGGTGAAACTGCAGTTCGACAAGGAGCCGGGGGCAAGACTTCATGGACGACATAAAGAAAAAAGCGATTACAGTTGAGAGTCAAGAGTCTGATCAAGAAGATTCAATGCATTAAAATGACTTAGTATGTCGGATGAAGAATGGAAAGGCGGTTGGTCCTGATGACATAGAAGGGAGAGGGGACAGAGGAGTTTTTAACGAGATTGTTTCACACTATCATGAGAGAGAAATGATGCCTGAGAAATGGAGCTAAAGTGTACTGGTACTGATTTTCAAGAACAAGGATGATGTTCAGAGCTGTAGCAGCTACAGAGGTATCAACCTGATGAGCCACCAAATGAAGATCTGGGAAAGAGGAGTGGATGCTGAAGCTGGGCTTACACCGTACGATTTCAGCCCAATTCACCCTTGCAAATGAGCCTCAGGACTGCCAGGGCGTCTGACGGTGTCAGTCCTTTGTCGTTTGTCACGCAGTGTACGCGGGTCACGAGTGCCGATAAGCAGCCCCCCTACAGGGGCCGGATGATCAAAAGGTTTCCTGGTGTGTCAGATATTTTGGCAGGGATTCAACTCGATCGGTTGACGTCAGCACCTTCTTTTCTCACTGCGCCTGTGAGAAGTGGCGAGTTTTGTCTGGGTTGCCATGGTGACACCAATAATATGCACTTATAAAGTAGAGATTTCAGTTTGTGGATAGTAAGAAAGGACGAATGAGAGAGGTACACGGCTGTCGGAGCGGTGCTTACTATAAAGTTAACACTCTAGACAGTCAAATCTATCTCGCTTACCTCCAGGTCACTCTGCAAAATAGACCAGCCAAGCTGTTGACGGCGTTCTGGACACCCATTAGTCCAGATACGCCAGCAACTTTAAAAATATAAAATAAGTTACGGCACACAGGATGGCAGAATGCTCATCAAAACAGCTTCTTTTTGTCTTGTTAGAATGTTGTTAACAAAAAATTATTTTTTCTTCCACGGAGCTTTCAAACAAAACTTAAATGACAATTGTAAATAGTGACAACAGGCTGCAGAAGCCGGACCAGTCGCAGTGTGAGGACTCATGTCGTTTGAGAGGATCTGATCGTACAGAGTCAACATACCAATCGTGAGCATCCACAAATGTTTGATTCGTACAAAGTGAGTTGAAATTAAACGATCACGACTATAAAGTCATACAGTGTAAGCCCAGCTTAAGGCAAGAATAGAGATGACAATTTCAGTAGTATGGTTCCATGCCAAGAAAGAGCACTACAGATGCAATGTTTGATTTGAGAGTGCTAATGGAGTACAGAGAAGAATAGAAGTACTTGCATTGTGTCTTTGTGGATTTAGAGAAAGCGTACGTTAGAGTGCCGAGGGAGGAATTGTGGTATTGCATGAGGAAGCCTGGAGTGGCAGAGCAACATGCTGGATTGGTACAGGATATGAATGAGAGCAGCGTGACAGCATTGAGGTGTTTGAAGGAGTGGGACTGCACCAAGGAACTGCTCTGTGCCGCTTCTTGTTTGCTTTGGTGATAGACAGGCTGACAGATGTGGTCCGGCAGGAGTTTGTCTGGACTAGGATGTTCGTGGATGATATTGTGGTTTTGGTTGACCATGATGGTAGTGAGATGGTGTCACTGACAGGTGTCAGAGCTGGAAGTGGCAGGGCTGAAGATGTTTAGATGTTCTTTGACAATGACAAGGATGGACAGGATTAGAAATGAGCACATCACAGGGAAACCCCAGGTTAGACGTCTTGGAGACAAATTTAGAGGCCAGATTGAGATGGTTTTGAAAAGTGAAAAATTGGTAGAGGGATGCCAGAGATGGGATTGCCAGGCAGGAGAAAAAGGGAAAGCCCAAAGAAGAGGTTTATGGATGTGGTGATAGAGGACATGCAGTTGGTTGGTGTGACAGAGGAAGATGCAGCGGGTAGGGTCAAATATAAACAGATGACCCCCAGAAGGGAACAGCTGAGAGAAGATTTTATTAACCGATCAATACGTTAAGATAATGGACAAAATTGGGCTTCTATAAATTTAATTAACATTAAATGAACAAAATATCTATCTTAGATTAAATTAGATTAGATTTTTAAGATTAAAACCAAATCTTAAAAATAAATTAAATACTAGAGTGAATATCCTTCCCCCAGTTCCCTTTGTCAGAGAGTTACAAAGTTTATTTCTAACACAGTCAGGTAAAAGCCTCCTGGTGAGCTCTTCCGTAAAGCTGCATCAGTGACACTAGGACATGGCTCCAGGTTTATTCCAGATTAAACGTCCTCATGTAAAGAAGGTGTGGAATACTCGGAGTCTTTACCTTGTTAGCAAGCTCTTTCTCAAGAATTTAATTAAAAGCACTTTAGTCCCATGTACCCTTTCTACAACTTATAACAACATAATTACCTTTATCAGGGACATCAGTATGGTTATCACATAGACAATTCATCAGGATGCAGATGTGGGGGAAAAAAACGACCACAAAACCAATTTAGAGAAGCAGAACAGTGCGACTAATCTAATCAGCAAACGCCTCATCCTTGTCCCAGGGCACCAATAGATACTGCAGGAGGCTGTCTTCTGATCAGTTACATAAAAAGGCAAATCTAGGCCCGCTTTATGTATAAAGAGATCCTTCTAAAGAAATGTGCAATGCCACATCTACTATAATGGTCTGGCAGTTAGAACAAAGCAGATGTTATGGGTTTGAAAAGTGAGGGACATTTGGAGGAATCTCAAATACATATTATTTCATGACAGAAACTAAATGTTTGGATTCGAAGAAAGGTATATGCGTTTGTGAAAATAAAAAGAATAAATAAAGACACCAATCAAAGTATTATAACTTCAAAACCCCAAAATAATCCAAACATGAAGGCAGTCTGACAACATGGGAAAAGACAGATTTTTCCTGTGTAAAACATAATCATAGAAAAATGCAAACTTGCATTAGAGCCCAGTGCAAACGCAAGCATATATACTGATAAAGACTCGACTTAAAGGTGTGAAGGAGGGGGTTGGTGGTTTGGGGGGGTTGTCCATTGCCCATATTACCACTATCTGTCCGGGCACCTAAGGCGGCATTTGAACTGTTACAGATAATGATCTACATGAGTCTACAAGAATTAAACAGAAACTATGAAGGTATTAAATCATCTGAAAAATAATCACGTCAAACTATAAAATGCATAACTTGTGTATTTAGGGAAGGAGAGCCAGAAGAGCAAGGAGTAAAGAGAAGTATAGTGCTCTGTTTTGATTTTAATGTCTGATTTTGAGTCCTGTTTTTACATGTTATTTTTCCCTGTATCTGTAAAGGGACTTGTAATATTTATGAAAGCGCTCTATAAATACAATGTATAATTATTATTATTAGTATGTCAGGATTTTGGTTCATGAACAATCCTGTCGATTGCATTCAACAACATTAATTCCAATGACAGTTATGGTGTTGATTTTCCTTTTTTTGGAACTTAATTTTTGTATTTTAAGAGGGCTGCAACTAACAAATATTTTGATAGACGATGAATCTATCGATTTTAGAAACTATCAATCCAAGAATTCAATTTTGGATTGACCCCTTTTCCTCCTGGTTTAAATAAAGTTTAATTTAAAATAAACAAACAAATCACATGATTACTAAATTGTTCTTATATAGCTATCAGCTTTTGAATTTAGCTTTAAGTTTTGTTAAACACATGCCAACTTCCAATAAAGACAATAAAGATGAAAACTTATTTGCAAAATACGTCATTTAATTATCTTTACCGCATTTAATACAGACTGAAATCAAACAGGTTACTATACCAATAGTATATTTGCTGAACTGAAGAGTATCATTGTGATTGTATTATTGTTATTTGGTTCTCTTGACCTCATTAACAATTCACCACATTTCAAACAGTAAACATGAAATACATACCTTTTAACACTGAGCTAGCTGGCTAACTAACTAGCTTCCCGAGACGAGTCGTCATCGCCCATAGAGCCAGTGAGCCTCCGCTTCACATGCTCCAGCATTGATAACGTGACTGCTTGCCAGAACCGGTCATTTTTATATTTAAATAGTTATTTATTCATTTTTTTATTTATCCACGATGAAACAAGATATATAGAATCTTTATTTGTTTGCAAATGGTAATTTATTTCAATTTTTAAATGGTTATTTATGTTGACCTAAGATAGAAAACGGCTAATCATTTGAAATAAACAAAGTAAGGAACGTCTTGTTCACATGAATTTAGCCAGAATATATAATCAAAAGGCCATAGATTATGATTAAATCAAAAAAATCAGTGATGTCTTTATTTTACACACACACCTTGAACTTTCTCAGCACATAGCTCCTTGGCTTTCTCCCTCATCAGCTTTGGGATTAGGACATCTTTCTCCACATGCCTTAACTCGATCTCGTCTGAGAAGACCCAGGGCAAAAAAAAAGACAAAGCCACAAGTTAGTTTTCAAAACCATGTTCAGCATCAACACTAGACCTGTTTGTGTCTCTTCAATATCGTTCTTTGGATGTTTTACTCAATTAATATATTCAATGTTAGTATTTCAACTCTTTTCATGCCACCATATACTTCCAGTCAAGTACACTACACAGTTGATTTCTTGTCAAATTAACATATTAAAGGTGTGTAATATATTTTATTCTGACTTAAATTACCGAACAATATATTCAAGGAATCAAGAATTAGTTAAATTAGTTAAAACGGATATCCGTTTTTTAATTACCTGTAAATTGTTCGTAGAATTTCTTATATAATAATACATTTAATTTATAATGCAGTTTACATTTGGATCAAATCTCAAAGTGCTAAAATATATAATGATGATTGATGATGATGATTATATAATGATGTTAAAAATATTTTTGATTTGGTGTCTTTTCATTTCTAATAGTTTCACGTTAATCCCATTAGATTTGGAGTATCGATCACTTGCTGCGCAAAACATTCATCATCAACATTTGGCCCGTTTTATTGTGTAATCGTGATATTTATGTCATGTTTAACAAAACAATCACTCAATTCATGGAAGTTATTTTATGATGCAATAATCTTTAGTTGCTGTCTTAAGAGTAAAATCTATTTTGTAATTTACAAACAGACATAATCTCACGTCTCTCACCTTAGAGAAGGCTTATAAACACACCAGACAAACGAATATATTGAGACTGGTCAGGAAATGAGGAGCACTCGTTAGCTAACATTAGCAACACATAACATTTAGCAGTCTTTCCAGGATGCACGCGGCGGTATGGAGATATATGTTCGTCAACTCTCATACTTGGCTAAGCTCGTTTTGTGGAAGCTTAACATTTCAGACTGAATAAAGTTAAAGTTTTACCAGTGTTAAGTGCCTCCATTGCGGTACTGTCGCTCAAAACATCCCAGACTGAACCAATGTGACCTATCTCAAGTGCGCTCAAACTACTTCCGCTGACATCATAGGTGACTTAAAAACTACAAGTCCCAGAATGGGACTCAGCAACGCATTTATACATGTACGAATCCTACTATGGGGACACCAAGACCCGACTCTGTGGACCTATGATTTTAACGCCAAAGAGAATTAAAGTCAGAGTAAAAATTTGTAAATTATTATTACTATAATTTTTGTTAAAAAACGTAAATGCAAATTACATAGTATAAATTTTAAAAAATGAAATTTTTGTTTAACATGCCACTGCTTTACACGCTAAATAGCAATGCAATCTGGATTTAAGTTAAGTTAAGCTTAAAAGAAGTCTTAGAATTTTCTCAACCAATAGAGAAACAAGATACATGAATATGAAATGTATGAAAATTGTATCTGAAAATAAACTAATAACTACAGTCAGACAATCGCAGTGAAGTTAATTTTTTCCTGAAATAAAAAGTTGTACAAGTATAACATGGCTTACAATGTAAGTACTCAAGTAGTACGTCAAATGTGTTCTTAAGAAAGAGCTTGAACAAATTTACTTAGTTACTATCCACCTGTCATATACCTACAGATAACTACCAACTATGTTAAACAAATTGCTTATAGAATGAGGCCAGAAAACATAGTGTAGTAGTAAAACTGTAAAAACGGTAAATGTATAATACTATGAAGAACTTTATTTGAGGAAAAAAAAAGATCAGCGGTGATCCATTAGAAGTGTGCTAAGTGTGTAATGTTTGTTTTTGAAGAGACTCTGCCCTAATTCCCAGCTCTAATGAGACAATCAACTGCCTTTCTGGTGTTCTGTGCCCTTTGAATGACAGCTTTATAAACATCAGCAGACTAAGTAGTCAAAAATATTCAGTAATCTAAGACCAAAGAAAATTTACTATGTAAAACCTTCATTTTCAAATTTTGATATCTTGATTTGGAAGTTATTTGGTTTCTCATTCATCATTGATCCCCACAATTTATTTTGTGAAGACCAATGCCTTACTTTCGTTACCATTGCCATAGAATATGAATGCATAAATGAAGACTACTTCCTTTAACCACAGTTTCAATCTATATCATTTGCAACAAAATAAAAATTATTTTGTCTAAAGCAAGCAGCATATGCAGCATAATAATGGTGAAAGAATGCATTGCAGTGACTTTTTGAAAGCACATTGACAAACACGTTATATCTGAGTGTGCAGCACAGATTTCATGCTGAGACCGACCACATTCAGCTGAGTGGAAAACTGGCTGTATAGATCCCATGTAAAGATGATCCACCTGTTCGGCCAATGTGACAGATAACACACATAGCCACAACTTGAGCAAAAGACGAGATACACATATATAGATTCCCATGCGAGACAGGCATAACCAATCTACCACTACATCCAAACCACACATACACTACACACACCCCTCCAACAAATATGGTGCATGGAATTGTGTGCCTATGTTACTGCTCTCTCTCTCTTTTTTCTCTTTCTCTTTTATCAGGGGTGTATTCTCTTTTCATTGGCCAATCACAGGACAGAGAGAAAGCAAAGGAGAGGACAAAATATTTCTAAAAGATGAAAACAGACTTCTCGTACAAATGGTGTGCCCAACCCCAAACAGTAGATCCCCCCAAACTGCAGCACAAATGGCCAAATGAGGCTAATGTAAGCCAAATATGAAATAAATATTTGGATATTTTCTGCATTCTTGACAAAACACGAGTTTTATTTGAAATCTTTCACCATCCACATCCTCTTTAAATAAGTCCACTGAAGCCATCAGAATGTGTTGTACATAATTAAAGATGGGAATCTAGGACATAATGGCCACTTCAGGTGACTTAGTAAAAATATGTATATGAGAGAAATCTTCTTGATAAAAAGTGGCGAATAGTATTAATAACAGAAACCTAAAAGGGACTCTTGGCGATGAAGAAATACATCTATATGGAAATAAGAGTGCAACACATGTTTTGGGGGGACTGCAAAGAAAACTTGCTTTGATTATGACAAAAAACATGTGCAATTTGTCAAAAATTGCACATTTGGATCAAGTTGCACATGAAAAACATGCAATTAGATTAGATAAACTAGTGAATGTAGAATGTGTGTTTAGATTTCTCCTTAATTATGTTAATTTATTCTCATAAGGAAAAATAAAATAATTACTGGTATGATTAATATTGTTTGTATTTTTTTATTGCATATGTTAATAATTATACATTATTATACCTTGCAGACATCTTTCGCAGTGATTTTCTGTGGCAGTGCTCTCTGATCACAAGACTTACTCTTCCCCTATAATGGTCAGAACACAGTTTTCACAATATGCCAATAAATGCACAGAAGCACCAGATGGTTATTAATCACAAGTGTTAGCGGTTTTATAATTAGGCTGTCTAACAAGCGCTATTTCATAGCAAAGGTGAATTGCAATATTCAAACAGATATTAGGTATCTTGATAACTCAATTGTTTTGCTGTGTGAGAGCTGGAGTAATTGTATGTCTTTTTTTGTTTTCAAACCAGATCAGATCCTGCAATGTCAACCTTTGAAGACAAAAAATCTTGACACCTGTAGAAATATCTGTTAATTCCACTTCAGCCTTTTCATTTTGTGTCATGGAAGAGGAAATTCACTTTTAAAAAAACAGGTTAATCTTTAGAAGACTGCACAGAAAACATGTCAGATATGTCTTAGGACACGGAAGAGTAAGCTGTTATCAAGGCCGCTCTGATGGTATAGCCCACTAGACCAGCGCAGCTGATATGGCAGGGCCACAGGCTCCCAGTACTGATCCAATATTACCCAACCAGCAGGGCCCCGTGAACCTGGCATAAGGAGGTTAGCAAAGTTTAAACCCTCTTTCTACATGCCTCACTGCTCAGGGCCAGATGCCAACTCCTCCAACTGTCCACTGATGGCTAAAAAACAGGCCATTGTCAGATATTTCGAAAGGGTCACTGGAAATGACACCATTTGCGCATGTGAGTACCCGCAAAACCAGTATACATGGAGATCGCAAACATCCGCCAAGGCTCAGCAGCCTCTGCGAAGAGTCCCTTCTCCTCAAAAGCCGCATTCATCTTTATATACAACACCTGTATTTACATTATTTCACCATGAAAACAGCCACCTAACAGCTATAACCTTCCTTGTTTTAGGGCAAACAGCTGTTCTGAAAGTGTGGATGGATTTTATTTGCATAACTGAATCACCTGTTCCCATCCCAAACGCCTGCTCTGATAAACCTTTTAATTTAATTCAGTCTTTTTTTTTTTAGTTAAAGGGTTATACTCAGGATTCTTTACTTTGCCCCATTATTCAGATCCACTCCCTTATGTAATGACTGATTCCTTGCTCCAGGTCCACCCCAGACATCAGCAATATCCTACTGGTAGCGTATGCATAACTGATTTAAGCGGGGAAAAAAGCCCCTTCCTGAATTTTAAAGAGTGTGAAAAAAATGGCCTATGGGTTACTTTCGAAAAATGTAACCCATAAGAACCTTTTTGCGCTTATAAGGTCCACCAGGCTTTCCTTTTTTTTTTTCTTCTCATGTGAAAATTACTGTTTATTGTTACTTTAAGATCCGATATTTCCAATTTCTTATTTGCAATTCCACAGCATACCTCAAAAACTGTAACTTAGTTGATTAACAGGTAAACATAACAATATTTTCCTTATATATTTTAGGTTTATTTTTCAAAATATGTAGTCGAAGCTGGTTCAATGTAGTAGAGGATATGTTACTAAAGTATTTCTATTGTTCAAAAGATTTAAACTTACCTTTACTTAAAATAAAAACACCATGAAGTCAATATAAAAAATAAACTTTCTTAAGTCACCATGGTCTTTTATGGGTTAATGGGTCATTCCCCTACATGCTTAACCTTCCTAATAGGGGTCATGACTCCTAGCAGTTTTTGTTTAAAACTGCTAATAGACAAACATTGAAGGCATTGGCCCCAATCTCATCACTTAACCTTGTCAGCAGAGATAATTGTCAATTGTATGTATGATGGTATGAATGTATTGTACGATTTATGGTAATTTAAACTTCATATGAGTCATAGTTAAAAGGTAGCGACATGTGCACCAATACCATTTTGTTCAACAAGTACTAAAGCTGTTCTCCATCTTTACAACAGAGGAAATTATAAACTAATCTGATTATTAGAGTAATTTTGATGATCACAATTCTTCAGACAGGCAGCACATTTTGCTGAGAGCCCCTTTGTGATGCACAGCCGCAGCGAGGAGAAGGTGTGTTCTGATTTTCCTGCTCTACTGCCTCGCACCCATCTGTATCAGTGTCTTCCAAGACATCGTACGGCTGGCAGATGGGGTATGGAGATGAGATTTTACAGAGTGTTTAAGTCGGAGCCATGGGTAGCCTCTTCAGGGTCGGTGGAGATCAGATAATCCAACAGCTCGGGTGAGGGGATTACAAACCTACAGGCAGACCTCTGCTGTTGAGCCCTGCTGTGGGGCACCTTCCACAGGTCACCACTGAGAAATTTGGCACTGGTGATTACTGTCATTGTCAAACTAAGTACATCTTGAACTGTCTTGATATTAGAACGAGTCGCAGCGTGACGGCGACACCTTTTCTCCTTGATGTGTTTTTGACATGGAATTGACAGCAGTCTGCTGAAACAGTCATGTTATCTTTAATGAAACCGACGTATAGAGGGGATCATAATGGCTCCCGGAAGACTACTTATCCCCTTGCTGTTTCGTTCATAGAACTCAACTCTATAACCATGGGTTACAGGAAAAGAGGAATATTAGCAATTGGTCTGATAATAAGGATGATAGCAACCCAATTCCAATAAAGTTTTAAGAGTTCATGGTGGTGTGCATGTGAATATCAAATTAGAAGACTTTCATTAGGAATATTAATACAATCTGGGCAGATCGCCTAACATTCTAGGGGGAAAAAATGTCCAACCATAATATTCAAATGGGCCTGAACGCTTTTATGCTCTCTGGCTCTGGTTGTGTTGGCACCACCGAAGCAATGTCAGTATGCATTTCCTCTCAAGCAAGTGAAGGGGTCTGCCACTGTGCCACAATCTGCACTCGCTTCTCAGGCAGGATAAACCCTTTGACACCACAGTTTTTAATTAAAATTACATTAAGAGTAATCAGTCGGAAAGACTGGGGATGGGGGTCATAGAGATGGAGGGAGGGGTAAGGGAGTGGTTGTTGCTGTTTATATGGATACGGACAGATCTTAGTGATCTCTACTGAGGGATCATCAAAGAAAATGTAATTGGTAGTCTCTTTTGAAAAGGAGAAACAATACAGTAAAGATAGAAGAAGCACATTTCTATTTAATGTTGGCCCATCTTCTAACATACCAATAAGTGAAATAATTCAAGTAATCAGTCTGGAGACCCCAAAAAGTGGAGATTATCTAGTTGTCTGTCCTGACCTACTCAGTGGTGATTCAGAAATAATGTTTGCAAAATTGCAAAATGCTTAAAGGTTTTGTCTAGAGGACATAAGTCTAACTTTTTTCACTGCATCTGTTAGAAGGGATAGACCGAATGTTAACATGACTTCCTTCTTTCCAGAGGCAGGGCAGGGCTGAAGAGAGAACGGGGAAAAAAAACCCATTCGTTCTCACTTAAGGGGCTCTTGCCAAGATAATTATAAGCTCTATGAAAGTGCACAGCAAAAAGTGCAAGAAACCCACCAAAAGAATGGAGAGACGGGAGAAGAAAATTACTTTTCCCCTCTTCCTCAGCTTTATGCCCCCTTTAACAAGATATGAGATGGCAATGGACGGAGGAGGCCTTCTTCAGGAGGCATCCTGGGGCTTTTGTGCAGAAGCATACAGGAACAAGATCGTTCTGCCCTTCCTATGTTTCTCCCATTCATTAGCAAACCAACCTGCGGTGACTGGGGTTTTCTGTCATTGCATGATCCATCTTGATGAAAACATTTAGTGGACAGAGCTTACCCCACAGGGAGAAGAGAAAGGAAGACAACACCATCTGAATAGGAGTTTGGTGAAGAACCAAACAACACCAAAGAGAACATCTTGTCTTCAAATCAAGTTTTTTCACCATCTCCCTCCCCTTTCTCTCTCCTTCTACTGCGCGTACGATCCTCTCTAGGCTCCTGCACCTACATTGTCTACGCTGCACAGAGTGTCTGGACGTGGTTAATTATCTAAAAGGAAAAGTTTGTACCTGTTGAAAGCTATCCATGGTTGCTCGGCTTGTTAATGCTAACAAAAAAGCAGCTATAGCGGACGGTCAGAGGACACCACATGCTGCGGGAGCCTTTCAGACATGTCTCTAATAAGAATGCAGCAGTGAGAGCTCCTCTGAATGCACACAGGGGAGAGGAAGATAGGTAGGACGAAGAAAAGAAAGGAGAGGAAAAAAAATCTTTTTACCTCTCCATCTATAATTACTCAAAATGAAGAATAGGCTGACAAAATGGCCAGGGAGGCTTTCCATTATGACAGGGGAAAAAGACCCATCAAGGAGAGAAGGCAAAGTACAAGATCAATAGTTTTTTTTAATGGATAAAAGAGTTTTTATAACATCTGAAAAGTAACGGCGTATGTGCCTCAGTGTGTGTGTTATATGCGCGCTCAAGTAAAATCACATTTGTGTCTTTTAAATGTAAAAGCACTGTCCAGACACCATTATGTCCTCCCTCTGTCAGTCCCACAGTCAGTATGCCTCGGATACACCCGTCTGAGTCTTTGCTTTGAGATGTTCAGAAACTGCTGTTTCACAGCCACCATCTGATCTCCTCTCTGTCTTCAATGTATTTCAGTCGTTACAGAGAGAAAGGTTGTTGTTTTTAGACAAATAATTGCGTGTGTGTGTGTGTGTGTGTGTGTGTGTGTGTGTGTTTGCGTATGTGAGAAGGACAGAGACAGACAGATACAGGGAGAGCGAGAGAGAGAAACCAGCTGACCTGAGGGGAAGAGTCGTCCTGTGCTGTAAATGGCCTGTAAATGTTTTCACACTTCACAGGGAGAGTCGTGTGTATTGAGGAGATAAAGCTAAACACTATTCAAACTCTGACATTAGGCCCTTCACACCTTAACATAATACACAAATACACTCAACACCCAGACATCATAATGTTCAATGTGCAGATCAAGATAGAAATAGGGTAAAATATGTGATACTGGACACAGTGTGACCCTTAAATACAGTCTGAGGTCACACTGGGGTGACCTCCCCTCCATCCAGCATATTTTTTTGGTTCACAATGTTACTACAGTCTTTAAAAATGAAGAGATTACCATCATGTCATTGGGTGATGTCCTGAAAAAGATATTAAACATTTTAAATATTGGCACATAAAGGCTTAGGGTTAGGGTTCGTACTGACGTGACTTTGAACCCCAGAGGATTTACATTCAAAACTGACAAATTTAGATTTTATTTATTGTAAAGATAGATCTACCAAATGTTTGCACTTCTCTGTCAAAACAATTTAATTTCTTTAGATTTATCTATCCTTCTTGACTATTACAAAACTCAAATCAATTCAATGAGTGATACATTATATTTCAGACTCTAGTCTACCATGAAAGCCAAATCATAGTAGACCCAGAGAATAACTCCAGCAACCCTGCTCTGTTTGTCAATGATTTGTCTTTGAGAAGGTGATCGCACTGCATTTGTGAGCATTTGACAGTGCTTTTATAGGATCAGTCCGGATGTGTATGTTTATAAAAAATTACACTAAACACGGTGAAAAGTACCGTCTGCAACGCCAGTCAGCAGTCTAACTAAGTGCAGTGTGTTTATTCAGTATAGATTTGTCGATTTAAAGCTGTGTGTGCGTGCGTGCGTGCGTGCGTACGTGCGTGCGTGCGTGCGTGCGTACGTGCGTGCGTGCGTGCGTGCGTGTGTGTGTGTGTGTGTGTGTGTGTGTGTGTGTGTGAGTGAGTGAGATAGAAAATATGAGTGGGGGTAACAAAGAACACAAGCCTCACATCGGGAATAGGTGCTAAAATATACAGTGAGAAAAACTCAGTGAGAATGTGACAGCTGAGCAATGGGGAGGAATGGGGCGAGTATGGAGAAGTTATGTTTTGTCGACAATGACAATCTATTTTTACCATAGTAGGGGTATATCTTTTCATTAGAACACAAATGTATGGTCTGGAATGAAGAAATTGGTTTTTGAAATGTCTTATCTGATTTTTATTTGGGAACTCAGGTAGTGTAGCTCCCCGAAGGAATCGCATTAACGTGGTGTTCTGGTATCTCTATGATCCTGAGAACTATTTTGTCAGGGCAATTGCCCCTGGTGGGCTCTCCCAAAGCAAAGTCTTTTTTCAAGGGTCTCGGCCTGGCCTGCAGGGATGAACTTTGGAGTTGGGTGCTTTGCAGTAGGGGCAACAGGTGACAGAGGGCATCTGGGCGTGACGAGTGTTGGTATCATCAACTAGTTAGAGGCCACAGGCGGGTGTGACAATATTCCCAAGTCCCCTATCTTAGTGCCTCTGAGTTGGAGTTTTCCCCCGAGAATGGGTCACCTCCTTACATCCGAAGGTTGCAGGAAGGAAGACTCTGACTGTTGTCTGGGACAACGTACCGAACAAAAGTTCAGAGTATCCCTCATCCGTTCTGCCTAATCTATTGGAATTTCCGTGCTAGCCATGGACTGTCCATAACACCATGTTCGGGCATAAAGTGGCTCATAAGTTTACTCAGTACCAGACAACCTTAGGCCAAGGATCTATGATTAACTATTTGATCGTATCATCAGATCTGCGGCATTATGTTTTGAACACTCTGGTGAAGAGTGGAGCAGAGCTGTCCACTGATCACCACCTGGTGAGGAGTTGGATCAGAAGGCGATGGACGATGCAGGTAAGACCTGGTAAACCAAAACGAGTTGTGAGGGTCAACTGGGAACGTCTGGCTCAGGGCCCCCGTCTGCAGATCTTTAACTGGCAACTCTGCAGGAACTTCAGGCATATTCGGGGTGAGGTCGGGGATATAGAATCCGAGCGAACCGTGTTCAAGCCCCCCATTGTGGCGGCGGCTGCCAGTATCTGTGGCCAGAAGATAATTGGTGCCTTTTGTGGCGAAAAACTGAGAACCTGCTGGTGGAGGAAGCATCAATGTGAATAAGGATACCTTTCAGACTTAATTAGCCCAGGTCTCTCCTGAAGCAATAGACACCTACATACCAAGAGACTAAAGAGCTGCAGTTGTGGTGGTTACTGAAGCGAAACCCCGGGCATGGGAGCAGATTAGGGAGTCCTTTGAGAAGGACTTTTGAACGGCCTCAAGGAAGTTCTGGCAAACCGTCTGATGACTCAGGAAGGGAAAGCTCAGGCTCTCACTGTGTACAGCCAGCCCAGAGAACTGCTGATCGTTACTGAGGATATCGTTGGACGGTGGAAGGACTTTGAAGAGTTTGAGGACACAAAGTCTTAAGACAGGTAAAGCACACTCATTTCCCTGGCAGAGGTTACTGAGATAGTTGGGAAGCTACACATTGGCAAGGCACCAGGGATAGATGAGATTTGCCATTCTGAAGTTCTGAAGGTTTTTGACTTAGAGGGGCTGGCATGGTTTACACTCTTTCTGGGTTATAGAAAGGAGGCTCAGACTGATTATCGAATCTCAGTTTCAGGAGGAACAAACTGGACTATTTCCTGGTCGTCGAACAGTGGACCAGCATTTTACTTTTTTCAGGGGTCATAGGAATTTGCATATCCAGTCTACATGTGTTTTGTGGATTTGTAAAAAGCTTATGACCGTGTCCCCCAGCCAGTCCTGTGGGGTTAGCTGCAGGAGTATGGGGTACCGTTGCCATTACTATGAGCCATCCGGTCTCGATATTACCAAAGTGAGAGTTGTTTCCGCATGTTCGCGAGAAGGTCAGGCACATTTTCAGTGAAAGTTGGACTCTGCCAAGGTTGTCCCTTGTCTCCGATTCTGTTCTCGATATTCATGCACAGGATCTCAAAGTGCAGTCGAAGTGAAATGAATGTCCGGTTTGGAGAACTTAGAATTACATCTTTGCGTGGTGTTTTGTGCTCGAGTGGTGGGAAAATGGACCGTTAGATGGGGAGTGCAGTGCCAGAAGTATTGAAGGTATTTGTATCGGTCTGTTGATGTGAGGATCTGAGTTGTAAGGCGAAGCTCTCAATTTACTGGTCCATCTATGTTCCAACTCTAACCTATGGTCATGAGCTCTGGGTAGTGACCACAAGAATAAGATAAGATAAGATAAGATAAGATAAAATAAAGAATTAAAGATATCTTTAATAAGATAAAGAATGAGGTCAAGGATATAAGCTGAAATAAGCTTCCTTCGTTGGGTGGCTGGACTCGGCTTTAGAGATAAGGTAAGGAGCTCTGACCTTCGGAGAGGGTTCTTTGTTGAGCCGCTGCTCCTCCGCGTCGAAAGAAGCCAGTTGAGGTGATTCGGGCATCTGATTAGAATTCCTCCAGGATGCCTCCCTGGAGGTTTTTCAGGCATGTCCAACTGGGAGGAGATCCAAATGTGGACCGCAAACTTGCTGGCGGTGTTCCTGGGGGAACACCTTGGGATCCCCCAGGATGAGCTGGAGAGAAGGATGTCTGGAAATCCCTTCTTAGCTGTCTGCCTCTGCGACCCGACCCCGGATAAACGGAAGAAAATGGATAAATGGATCGAATGGTAGTTTAGGGTCCTCAACATCAGTGATCCCTTTGTTCAATTATGCGTGGACCTACAATAAGTTCATACGAGACATGCAGCTTTTCCTGCTTGACTTTTTCATCCATACCTCCCACCCCTCTTAAACAAAGCACACACACACACATGAACATACAAACACACGCACATGCACACACACACACACCTGTACACAAATGTTGATGCACACACATACACATGCACACACACGCGCACACTGACATGCGCACATACAAGAACACACACACGCGCGCAACCGCACAAACACACACACATGCGCACTGAACAGCACTGGGAGCAAAGACACAGCCTCTCAATTATCAACCTCTCTCCTCTCAACACCTCATGTTTCTCTGTTAATGACTGGATTCAATCTTTGATTAAGATGTACTTAACCTATAAACAGCAGTTCCTGTTCACATACCGCCGAAAAGCCAATTAAAGTGAGTCAGGACTTCAATAGACCAATAAAGCTAGACAGTATCAGAGGTTTGGTGGCCGAGGGGGAGCAAGTGAGTGTGAAACGAAGGCTTCTGTCAAGAGGAGAACATAAAAATAATCAAATACAAGGGTGATGATATTTGACTTTTACTGAAAGGGGCAATATCTCTTTTTTTTCTTCTGACAAAGCAGTAAGCAAAAAATAACAATTGAGTGATTGCATTTAATTGGAAGAAAATATCAATGTCAACATGAATGAAGGATGATACACAAGAGCTGAAATCAATTATCTTGTCTGTTTTTGGTCATTTGTTGTGATTAACAAGGCCCTCTAAGCAGCAGAGACTTTTGCTTTTCTTGTGGTTACCAATCCAAATTGCATTTCTGCTTTCTAAGTTTTAAACAAAGCCGATTAATTAACTCTCTGGCTGATACCTCTGAACTATAACAGCTTACAAATTACCTCGGGGGAAGTGATTACAACCATGGAAAACAATAAATCAATCAATGAGTCTAATGAAGCATGCGTGCCATCGCTGGTATTCTACGCTGACTCCCAGCCATCTATGGAATAACAATGAAAAAGAAAACGGATCATAGTTAGATTGTTAATCACAATGTGATACCACAGTCAGCAGATTCCCCATATGGGGAAACATATTCAGGGTCCTCCATACTGGCTCAAACAGAGGACATAATGCAGAAGATATTCCTTCCACCCCACTGGAGAGACGGCCACTCTTCTAAATAACACAGACAATATATTTGTTCTGTTGCTGCCGCTGGATTATTATATTGATGCTCTATTACTACTGGTTCAGTATATGAATCTATTAAATCTGTGTGAGGAGAAAAAAAAGCCCATCATATCCAAATGTAATGAGAGAATAGGCATGTTACAATGAATGAGACACAGACAATGAATTCTCATGATATACTCTGTATATTTATAAATCATATGATGGCTACAGGAGAATAAGAACAGATGATCTACTATCAGAGATATTTATTTCACCAAAAAGTCAGGGATATTATGGATCGTCGTCATTGCTACTGGTGCAGAGCCTTTGTGTTAGCACAACAACTCAAAATGTATTTCATCAATCATTTTTATATTTAATACCAAGTTACTCTTAGTTCGAGGAAGAAGTGGATTGACTTTGGGAAAGGTTGGTTGTATATTTCCGACACTATCTTTTATCTCCAGAGGTTTTTGGTCATAATTTGTCAACTGTTGGTCCAATCTAGTCTACATTTGGTGGCTATGGATCGACTCGAAGAGGTCTATCTTGCAATTTGCATATATTCTCTAATACTGTAGTTCATTTTTTTCTCACTAGAGGGAGCTTTTTGTATAATAAAAAACACTGTGGAACATTACTTTCTAATGGTTGGTCCAATTTAGTCCAGATTTGGTGGGTACGAATCGACTCGGGGAGGTTTATGTTATATATATCATAGTTAATCTAAAAGTTGATATTTTACTCACTAGGCGGACATTTTTGAGAAAAACAGTGTTTTGCGTACTTAACTTCAATTTGAAGGGATCACTCAGGGGTTATTGCTTGTACAATTAAGTGGGATTTGCACTTTTCAAGGATTAGCAAACCTAAAAGGTTATCCATACCTAAACATGCAGCTTGAAAAAGTATTTGCCCCCTGAAGTAAATAGCTCGTTGTGTCACCTTGAACAGAAACAGCTGAAACCAAATGGATCGAATCGATGGAATTTTGGCCAACTCCTTTGGCGCCACATTGGTTGGTTTGTGAGCATGAACAGACTTTGACTCTGTCAATACAAAATTTTTATTTTATTAAATTGAGCAATTCGGATGTGGACTTACTCTTCTGCTCGAATCATTGTCTTAGTCGGATCCCTTTGCAATTTAGCTTCTATTCAGAGACAGATGACCTGATGACCTTCCTTGGACTTTTCTGGTAAAGAGAATAATTCATGTTTCCATCAATTATGGCCAGTCGTTCTGGTCCTGACGCAGCAAAGCCTCCCCACAACATTCCACAGACACTTCGATTCTTGATCGCAGGTATTATGCTCTTTTTGTAGAATGCTGTGTTTTGGTTTATGTCAGATGTAATGGTACCCCAAGATTCCAAACAGTTGAACTTTACAAATACAGACAAAAGTGCCCATCTTTTTGCTGCTCTCCCAAGGGGGTAAATACTTTTTTTCACATGGATGCAGTTAGTGTTAGATAACACTCTTGATTTGACCAAATGTTTTGTATTTGGTGTTTAACTGTGTTGCATTGGTTTCATGTTCACTTTTTGGAGATCTGCCAAAGTTTGTTAGAAGATTACCTTAGAAGTTATTTCAAAGGTGCGAGGTGAAGATCTGGCGGACGGCGGCCCCACACCAGACGTTGCCAGTTCAACCTCACAACTCGTTTTGGTTTACCAGGTCTGTGCCGCAGCGTCCCTCGCCTTCTGATCCAACTCCTCGCCAGGTGGTGATAAGTGGACAGCTCTGCTCCTCTCTTCAACAGAGTTTTCAAGACATACGGCCGCATGTCTGATGATACGATCAAATAGATGATGATGATTGGGTGATGATGAGGATATGCTCTAAAATGTGTTCCAAACCGACCAGAGACTTTCCAAATTCCTGAAGATAAGTGCCTGAATGACTTTTTGGGATCCGGGTGAACTTGGGAAGAGAGAAAGGCCCTATTTGTAAAACATGATCTCATGTAGCAATGAGAGATGGTCAAAAATAGAAATAAGTGATGCTGTATTTTGGGCTAGTAGAGTTAGACCCCAAATGGTAATAAACCTGTTAATTGATTGTATGTATGTCATCAAATAAAAAAAGTTTTTTTTATTTTAGCTTCCACCAGCTCAGCTATAGTGGGTTCAGAATCCAAAACTAAAAGAAGTTGAAGAACACTATTATTTTAAGAACAACTTTATTTTCAATACCCACATCTTTTACGGACAGGTCATTGCATTTGTCTGTAACAATACTTTACCAGATCACTGCTCACTTGGCCCTATCTCTCTCAAACCAGTAATCCTTAATCTAATTGGGAGTAAATAGTTACTCTAGGTTAAATAAATATGCCTTCATCTTCCTCCTGTATTTCCAAAGAGATATTCCCAGAAAGCCTTCCAGTATAAATCTACGCAAACAGGATCTCATTAGCAAATGCAAATGAGAAAACACTCAATCTTCGCAGAGAGGCAGAAGTGTAACTCCATGGGATAGCTGGAACATGACAGCTCACCAACCGCCCCCACGCTGAGCACCAAATGTGATGGTTCGCCCCTGCTGCTACTCTTAACAGGATGCAGGAGCAAACCATAAGAGCAGGCGCAGGGGACAGACAAGGAAGTGGGTCACTAGAGGCCTTCACCTTCTGCCGTTTGAACCCCTGCTGTAAAACTCTTAATGGTACCTAATGATAGGTGCTATAAAAATATGCACATCACCGTCTCCATATAGTTCACATAAAACCTCCATCTTCAAGTGTTTCCGAGCATGAGGGTCTATTTTTGACCTGTCCAAATCGTTGCTAGAAATGAAGTCCGTTCTTTATCCACTGGTATATTTAAATTAAAAGGAGTTACAAAAGATTTAGCTACAAAAATTCTCATTATAAGGGAAAAGAGTGTGTGTTTCTGATTATCGCCACCATCTGTGAAGACCGCTCATATGCAGTGCTGGCAGAATTCTGAGATAATATTGAATTAAAGGCTATTATTTGTACGTTTGTGTCTCTGTACTTTGATAAGAGGGCATTTCCCAATAAATGAGAAAAGGAAAACCCCTCAGAGCCAATCAGAACTCTTCCTCGTGACATCATGAACTGAGACTGTCTGAGTTCCTGCAATGGCTGCAGGCCAACGGACCTTCTGCTGCCAGCAGGGCGGCAGTGGCTTAGGGCAGGGTGGCGATGGCCAGGTCACCAGCTTTTTCCTCCCTGCCTGGCATGAGAACTGCAGAGAAGTCGTTGGCAATATGGCAAGATGTCAGAAACAGCCCTTTAGACGTGTCAAAAAGCAGGCACAGCTAGGGGAAACTGCTCATCGAGCGTGACAGAGGGGAGAGAGAGGCCGGGTTGGAGACAGGCGGAGACAGTACGCTACGCACAACCAGGCAGAATCATGTGATGTATAGCAATGATTGTTGATGGGGTTATTCTTCTTTTTCGGGAGTAATGACAAAATAGATTTAAGCATTAAAAATTTTTACTTTAGAATTTAAGCTGCAGGTCTTAATCCTCTTTAAACTGAAAGGCAGTAGAGTAGAATTAAAACACGGCAAATATTTGTTAGCTGTTTTGATGAAATTACTTCCAGGTGTGTTTTATAATGTTTTCAAACACCATCTAAGTTATGGCTACAATAATAACATGGTTATAATAAATAACACTCACCAGGGACAAATAAGAACAAAAACCATTTTGATGAGATTACCTGACTCCTGCTTAGTCCTTCATACAAATTTCATGAAAATCGGTTCAGTGTTTTTTGTACATTTATGTACAAACAAAAATAAAATAATTTTGGCATTTCTGCCCTTTCATGTAGATTTGCATCAATGGGATGTTTCCTTATCCATGTTCCATCCTTCCAGAGAGCTTTTGAAATCCATCAAAACATGTTGTGGAACCTTACCGACAAACCAACGGGCTTAAAGGACAGGGTGGAAAACAAAGCTTATAATAAATAAAAATTAAATATAACAAATAATCTGCATTTGCATTCAAACATTTGTCAAATTGTGGAGCACCAATTAGATAAACTTTAATTTCTGTGGCAAAAAGAAAACACACCTAGAAGACGCTTAGAGAGCACACATCTCCACCAAGGGTGCTACGTTCCAAGAACCCAGAGGAAATGAAAGTTTGTGATTAGTCGATCATGAAAACCTACCCCTGAATTTGAAATCAAACTGGTATCATTACCAGCATACTAGTTATAAAGGACAACGATATTTCACGAATGGTTGAAGATCGAATCCACCTGAATCAACACAGTTCTAGCTAACATTTAATATCATTTGCAAATCTAATATATTATTATTTGTTATCTGCATGTCATGAATTATAAGTAAAATAAAAAAAATAAAAGTAAAAAATAAAGTGTCATCATTCTGAAACACCACATCCGTAATATTACCTAGACTTTGATGTTTGGCAGACCTGGAGGGCATGTCATCATGTACTTTTTGTTCAAACATTGAAATTATTATCCATGATGTTATGTGCAAAAGATTGCATTACTACCCACACTGCTTAGAAAGTAGTGTGGAAACAAATGAGAATCAGGATCATCATCGAAAATCTGCCGGATTATTCTTGTTCGGATCCATACCTCAGCATAAAATAAATAAATAAATCATCCAAATCTATTAATAACTTTTTGAGTAATCCTTCTACCAGACAGACAAAACAAATCGACACGACAAGAACCCTAGGGGAGGGAAAGTCTTAAATCACTAAATAATCTGCTCAATCTTCTTTAAACAATCCAAAACGTATAAAAATGGAGTTTTGTGTATTTGAAAAGTAAACCTACTCTTTACAAGACACTTTTTAACAGCCTTCATAACTAATTTTCTATGAATAAAACATCATTCTCAAAAGTCATGGGGGGGCATATAACTCATAAAAGTCAGGTAGTGTCGCATAGGGAGCAATCCAATCTGCGTTGTAAGGAGATCACGGTGGATGGATGGTACAAGTCAATTTATTTACTGACTGACTATTAATTTAACATAAACCAAATACAGTAGTTCTAACTCACAAACTTAACCTCAATCTGAGCAATGCTAAGCCCACGTTTAGTTGCAGGGAAGGTCATCTTAACGATGAATGTGAGGGTGAGGAAGGTCAAATGACTTTGTCTTTGATCATAAAGTGTGAATATAAAAATGACAAAACTTTTCAAAAATGCACAGTCGAATGTTTATAAGTGGTATATGCTATCTACACACTATCGTATGGCATCCTCTATGTTGAAATCAAATTTTTGTAGAGCAAAGCAAAACTCAAGCCTACATATCACAAATGTCTTCAAGTGTTAATCTTTGCAATGAAATCATTCTGCACAGTGAAAGGCATCCTTCTAAATGAAGTAACAATAAGACAAACACATTTTTGAGTGGAGGAGGGGCTTAAAGCTGAAGAAGTGTGAAAGCAGGAAATCTTTTCCACTTTTAATGCATGAGGGCATGAAGCTAAAATAAAAAAAAACTTTTTGAGACTCTACACATTCTCACTTCTAACTCATCTTTTACAAACCAGAGCTCCGTACAGTCCAGTATGTGTGTGTGTCTGTGTGTCAGATTGGTTGAGTCTGCCATTCTAGGAAAGAGCTTGAGAGGAGAGGAGAGAGAGTTTACCACTTGCTTGCACTTATAACTAAATAAATAAACTTGTTTGAATAAGTGCAACGGCACTAAAGAGTCGGACAATTAGTGCGGGAAACCAGAAAAAAGGGGACATTTATTTTGCTCAAAGTAAACTAATAAAAGTAATTAAAGAACTAGTAGAGGAAGCAATGCAACACAGGTCTGTGACACCTCACCCTATATTCATGACTTGTTGAAAATAGTCAAACAACTCAATCAGGTTATCAGTTCCATCAGCAGAGGGGTATGGCCTTTAGCCTGTTTGCTCTGCAAATGCTTTCCTCAAATAGTTGATTTGTCTTGTTTGATGTGCAATGTGTTTATTTCAGAGGTGATGGCCGGCCTCAATAATCCTCTCACATCTTTATCATGTAAAGTTCTCTTTCAGCAAGCAGCAGCGTCAGCTGATGAGCATCGTCTGGTTTCCAGAGAGGGGTCTTTAACCCTCTGAAAGGGTCACCCATTAACACAACGATTTAGCATAATTTAAAGTCTGAGGTTGTTTTCCTTTGAACCGAGGAATCAAGGAGGAAACGGTCTCACGTGAGTTAAAGACACAAAATCAACACTTTTATGATAAACTATCTATGTATATTGGTCAACATCTGTCATTGGAGTGAGGGCAGACATAAGCTTGTCTGTAAGTTTCAGTGTTACATTTCTGATTAAAAAACATTTTTCCTTTTTTATGCCTGGACTGCTCCTCTAGTTTGGGCCTCTCACTCTTCTACCTCCATTAGCACTAGTGAAGATCAGACTGACTCTAAATCTATTTGCACCAGGCTTTACCGTTTCAGACCAGACAATGCTGAGACTAAGCAATGGCAGCTTTTAATCTTCGCAGCTACTTCACTATATTGCTGTGCTGCATATTCTCAGGTTGGCTGCTAAATTACATGCCATAACATTTTGTACAGTTATTGCAGGAAACTTATCACAATGTTTCTTGAGCCTCTTTAAACCAAAATTTTCCAGGCTGGATGAATCTCAGTCACTTCTTCCACTAAACCTCACGTTAGAATAAGGAATAAAGTTCATATACTGAATAATCCGTGGGTTGAAAAATACAAATCCCTCACACGGTCACTTGTGAGAATTTCAAAAGTTTGCAAGAGTGTCATTTAGACAGTTGAGGGAATTCTCCTCTGGATCAGTACCTGGGGTTAATGGAAATGTCATCCACCCCCTAAACCTTGAGACAACATCATAGAGGAAATACACACCTTCATCGAAGGAGAGCAGGGGTTTCTGAACACAGATTGAGAAAGGATTTTATTAAAGGATAGGTCCCTCTCTGTTGAGATGTGAAATAATATAAGATGTGTAGACAATGCAGCGTCCTTATAAGTTTTTTTTTCCTTCTTTGATCTGTTTTGTTTAGTAATCTTTGTGTACTTTTTTTTTTTATTTGTAATTTCTGTTGGAAAACTAATAAATAAATAATTTTATTTTTTATTTTTTTTTATTCCTGTTTTCGGTTCAAAACGTTTCATGGCTTCTTTCCTTAGTAGGGTGAAAGTTTAAAGAAAAATGGCTTGAGGTAAACTCCAAATACACTAGAAATCTTTACTCAGTAATTCAAATGACCCCAAACAAGTCAGTCTCTCCAGGTTTTGAATTATTGGCCCCCACAGAACCTCACGGCACTCACTGGATCTATAATCTGTGTGCCTTTAATAATAATAATAATAATAATAATAATAATAATACATTTAATTTATAACGCATTTTACATTTGGATCTTTGTGATGATGATGAGGTGGGAACAGCTCACAGATGAATAGGAGGGCTGCTCTTACCTTGGCCGTGATGTTGAGGAACCCCCGCTCCTCCCCGCACATCAGAGATGAATCTGATGATAGGTCGTTATCAGCGCGTCACGAGCACAAGGAGGGAAAGTGGGAGTCTGGGCTCCGTGATCAGACCCCCTCCTCATGTCAGAGGCTTCATCTCACACTCCTTGCCCTCACATCATGGGCTCAGAGATGCACTGATGTGTCCTAAGAGTTTTTAGTTACTTATTCTGGTGACTTGAACTTGGTTTTCAAAGGGACGCCAAAGGGAAAATTTCAAGGTAAGTTTATTTTCATATATTTATTTTGTCATGTATACATTTACATTTTTACGTTTTCATAACTTTCTGATTAAATATAAGTCTGATTCGAGTTAATTCGGCTCTTCAATAAGTCCTATAGAATTTTTCTAAAATGTGCATAAAGGTTTAGACATATATAATCACATTTCCTTATTCTTTTTCGATGTTCTTTACTGTCGCTTGTAGCGGGACTGTCATTTGCATGAAAAATCCCAGGTTTCTTCAAACGGAAAAATAATTGGCTCTTTTCCCTTTTCACGTCGGCATTCCCGTTGGGACACGGAGCGCATCAGGAATGAATGAATGAATGAATGAATGCAAAGTCATTCTCTCCGAATGATCATATAGGATTAACGACAACAGCCTGCCGAAGAAAATAGATTAAATGTGGGGGTTTTTTTCTTCTACGACAAATTGGCTAGATATTTTGGAAAGATAAATGCGTTGTTAATCATTTATCTTATAAATTATTTTAATTATAAATCGGAGCTGTCAGATTCATATTTAAAAAGTCACTTAACATTTGTTTTCACCAAAAAGTTTGAAGATGCAAGACAGTTAGAGTTAATTTGGTGTAAAATTTAAAAAAACTACATTACACGAAACAATTATTTTCATAGAATTGGTCATGAGGGTTACAGTAAATGGACCCTGTCGGACCTTCTCCTCCAAATACAGACTAACTCACCAGCGCATTCATTTATATTGTCTGCACCGACTTAATCTGCTCCAATGCGCCTATCATTACTTTATATGAATCCATGAATTGCACCGTTTTTAAGGTTTTGATATAAGGAATTGTCTTTTTTATTTTATTCCATCGAATTTGACATAGCCTACTTATTTTCTTGAGGGGGATTTTAATATAAAACAAAAAAAAGAAAGAAAGAGATCATCAGCATTACCCAAAAGGAATATTAAGTACTTGTTTTTCTTATTCAAATCACAGGAAATTCCTTTAAGGTCGCAACAAAGCAGGTTTTATTAATTTCCCCAGGCACACCCAGGTCGGCCACAAAAGAATTTTGGCGTTAATGTTCGGGTCATCAACGTGGGTTTTCCTTTAAGCAGAAGTTGATGATGATCAGAACTCAAACGTCGTCCGTGTCTGTGTCAAACATCACATTTAGAGCTGACAGAAGAAGTTGGATCAGGAGGCGTTCAACCTTCCGGGCTGCAGGGAGACCAGACATCTGGACCAGGACTGCGTAAAGAGAGCCATGCTCGGTACTGATGGAGAGAGCAGCTCCTTCTCCACAGCCAAGGACAAACCCGAGGAGAGGTGTAAGAGTCCGGCCGTGGACGGAGACGATCTGACCGGCACCAGGTACTCAGAGCCAGGACTGGGTCCTGATCGTTACTACATCTCCATGATGGCTAAACAGAGCCCAGAAACGGGGAACCCCTGCTCCTTCGTCCCCTACAGCCCCAGCGGGTCTGTATACACCTCCTCCAGCGCAGGCAGGTACCCCCCATCTCTCCACCTGGGGTCCGTTCTGCCTCCTCCCGCTGGATTTTCTCCCTCTTCCGCCGGACGCAGTCCCTTCAGTCCGCCCTACCCGCTGGGCCAGAGCCCCGGCTGCATCTATCCGGCCTACGGAGGATCCGGTTCTGCTCTCAGCGGCTTAGCGTTACCCACCAGCGGCCCCGGAATGAGGGCCCAGGTCTACCTCTGCAACCGGCCTCTGTGGCTCAAGTTCCACCGGCACCAGACCGAAATGATCATCACCAAGCAGGGCAGGTGAGGTGGAAACAAAGACGATTTAACTCAACGTTGAAACAAATGAATTTTATGCATTTTGCTTAAGCTGAAATGAGCGAGACTCCGCAGAATAATCGTGCATGTTTTGATCCCGTCTGGTTTTATTTTGCTGTGGTATTGTTTTCAGACGGATGTTCCCCTTCCTCAGTTTTAACATAGCTGGTCTCCACTTGACGGCCCAGTACAACGTGTTCGTGGAGGTGGTGCTGGCGGATCCAAACCACTGGCGGTTTCAGGGGGGCAAATGGGTCACCTGTGGGAAAGCAGACAACAGCAGTCAAGGTACGGGAAAAGTTCCATATTTGACATTTTTCAACCTTTTTTTTTTCCTCCTGTTTTTAAATATTTTACATCTCAGATTAGAAACAAAATAAAAATGTTGAATTGTAATACGATCGACTTAAACTGGCAGAATATCTACATTTAACTGACTTTAACATGCATATTCTTTAATGAAATAACTTCATGTTTGCAAGACAAACACGATTACATCTTGAAGGACTTACGAAAATTTCAGCAACTTAATTTAAGTTTTTGAGTTGAGTTGAGTCGAACTAATGATTTATTGGGTTTCTGTTTTTCTCCTGATTTGTGTCCACCTTTTTTCTTTGCCATATTGCAACTGGATTTTCTGTTAATGTTCAGTGTTTGTCCTAAAGAGGTATTCATTCTATCAACTCATGGAAGTATTTCGGCATAACATAGTGGGTTTCTTTCAGTCTTAAGCATTTTTGTGGGCCAACTTAAATAATTTGTGTTAAAAAAAAACTACTAGGGGTAATTTATCCTCTGTAAATTTAAATCCACACCATTAAATAAATGTAAACCCTATTTCAAGCCACGGACGTTTTTCAAACCTTATAAATCATGTTGACCTGACCGAGGTACACCGATTCAGACTTTTAAAATTGTTTAATACTGAAATAAACCATTTTAATCATGCAGAAATTATTTCCATGGTTGGATGGAAGTTCATTCAAATGCAGTAGTTGTGTTTAAAAGTGTAGCCACTTTTCCATTTGCAATGATAAAGACATTTTATAGTCTTTAATATAATTCAGTGTCTTATAATATAATGTAACGGCTGTTCTTAATAATGCGTTATTTCTATGTTTCCAGGGAACAAAATCTACATCCACTCAGAGTCTCCAAACACGGGGGCCCACTGGATGAGACAAGAAATCTCCTTCAGCAAACTGAAACTCACCAACAACAAAGGAACCAATCTCAGTACTTCACAAGTATATGCAAGGGGACCAATAAACTTTAAATCCTCACCAAAATATGGAATATATTTGCTCTCTTAGCCGTTCTCAATAGATCAAAAATAGGCCAATGGATAATCCCGTAAGGGATTTTATTTCTTCCTAATATGTAATTAAATATCAAAGTTAATTTAAAGGATTATTTGTGGAGTCCAATCTGTTTTATATTCATATTTGGAATAAAATTAGTTTATTGTATTATTTGCAATTTGTTGGCAACGTAAATCGAACAAACTCATATTTTGATGAATGTAAGTGGATTAGGCCTCTATATATTATATTATAAATAAGGAAGCTGTAATTGCAGGTAAAATAAGCCAGTTTTTTTGGCTTTATTGCCAGAAGAACCTATTCATGCAGAGCTTCCAGGTGTTCGGACAATTCAAAACATGGATTTACGTATTTAAAGTTAACATATGATTTATTGATTCAGATGATCGTCCTGCAGTCGCTGCATAAGTACCAGCCGAGGCTGCTCATCGTGGAGGTGGCGGAGGAAGGGACGGAGGATATTGGCCTCAGCAGTGACATGAAGACTCAGAGTTTCACCTTCCCAGAGACCCAGTTCATAGCTGTAACTGCCTACCAGAACACTGATGTAAGCATGAAACACTCCTCTCCCCTTCTCTTAAATAACATGATTTTTTTTTATCATTGTTTAGAAATCAGACCACATTAATGTAAGTTACATGTTAAATCTTATTTAATTATATTTGTAATCTAGTTTAATGGAATTGTTATTGGTGTTAAGCAGCTATGTGCTATTTCCATGCATGTGGTTAACATGATATGTCTTTACAGTTGTTCTCATTTCTTCTTCCCTTCAATGGGTCACTAACAAAGCTGTTCTATGTGCTTTAGATCACGCAGCTGAAAATTGATCACAACCCTTTTGCCAAAGGATTCAGGGATAACTATGATTCGTGAGTATTTTAGTTCACTGTCCTGATCGCCCAATTCAGGAACACATCAATACAGTTAAAGGGTGTTGAACAATTATTTTTAAATGTGCCCATTACACACCATGATTGCTTTCTTAATCCATCTTCATTAAACATATATATCTCTTCAGGATGTACACGGCTCAAGAGCATGACCGCCTCACCCCATCTCCTACCGACTCGCCCCTCGCCCATCAGATTGTCCCCAGCTCTCGCTACACCATGCAGCCCTTCTTCCAGGACCAATTTGTCAACAATCTCCCTCAAAATCGCTTCTACAACAGCGAGAGAGCAGTGCCGCAGACTAACAGCCTCCTCCCGCCTCAGACTGAAGATGGAGCGTCACAGAGGTGGTTTGTCACTTCCATGCAGCAAGGGGGGAGTGTCAGCAACAACAGCAACAAACTAGATCTCAACCCCTATGAGGGGGACTACTCAAGTTCCTTGCTTCCTTATGGGATCAAATCCCTGTCCATGCAAACATCTCATGCTCTTAGCTATTACCCTGACTCTCCTTTCACCACCATGTCTGCCGGGTGGGGATCCAGAGCAGGATACCAGAGAAAGGTTGCTCCTAGCCTGCCTTGGTCCCCCAGGCCAAGCCCCACTGCTGGTTTCCCAGAGGACTCAAATAAAGTTAAATCACAGGTAGAGGAGGAGGTGAACAACAGTGGAGGCCTGATCTCCACGTGGACGGAGACACAGCCATCAGCTCTGTCCCTGGACAAAACCGATTCTTATACCGCAGCCTGCAAACGAAGGCGCATGTCTCTTAATGGTCCTAGCATAGAGGACTCGACCACTGGTATCAAGTGTGAAAACTTGACCTCTGCTGCCTCCAACAGTAGTCCCTACAACAAAGATAACCCTTCACCTAAAGGCATGACACCGTACTACCCCTTTTAAGTCCTTGAATGTGCTGCGCCTGACATTACACATTCTGCGATTTCATGAAGAAATAAGAAGTCTTTTTTTTGTTGTTCCGTTTGCATTCAGAATTTGTCCTGGTGATCATTGATTTCCTTACTTTTGTTGTGACACAGGAATTATAAAGAACACATCGTGTCCCAAAATAAGCTTTGTTACCTTGTGATGTTGACTACGAACCGTGAACCCTAAATTTTGGACTTCTGAAAGTGCCAAAGCATTTGATTGAGTTTCCTCATTTTATAACAGTGTTATGTTTCTATGTGGATACATGCCAGTGTCGCCCTGTCACTGACGATATATTAGATGACTAATTAGACTATTTATTGAACGACTGTTGATATGAAATGTGTGCACTCATACTACTACACTACATTCATGGCAATGTTCAGATACTTGACAATAAAAGATATAGGATATGTGTCCCATAAAATGTTTGTGTCGTTACTGTAAGCTGCGAGACGCTGTTCCTGGAATTTCTCCTAATGTTATGTTTGATATGATATATGATACATTTTGCTTGGTTTATTGCACACAAGAATCATTAATGAAGGTAAGACGAAGACACTTAAATTCAAGTGACCCATCCTTCTTATAGCATTTTTGTGTCTTCAAAATGTCGTACTATGTTATTTAACTGCAAGTAAAATGATAACATTCCACATCCCCACGAAGTAAAACAATGGAGAGAGAGGCCAAGAAATGTCTTACTGTGGAAGAAATCACTGAGATCACAGATGAAACAAGACTGATTTGACAGAAGATGGGCAACGGTAACACAAAGCAATGTCGGAGCTCCGATAACCTCTCTTTTATTTTCTTCATAATGTTTGTTAAAATAAGTTTATTTGTAATCTGAAAGTATGTTTATCTCCTTGTGTCATGAAAGGTGTATGTTAATATATGTGGAATGAATAAACATTTAAAAAAGTACTACCAATGCAAATCAAAGTAGACATGTCACAAACCACTTAATCTCCCGTCAACTTCTTTGACTCTAACGCACTCTAGTGGCAATTTTTTAAATTTGCAGCCATGTAGCCTGTTGAATTGAGACATACCTCTGATTAAAAAAAAATGTTTATCAAAAATTATCCGACAAAAAAAACAAAATAAGAAATAAGCAACCAACAACAAGACCATTAAATGCTGTACGCCATAAACGCATTGTTTGAATATTTTACTTTGCTCCTCTAAGGATTTCATTTTTTCCTTCAGTAACAACCTAAACATTTGACACAGGTTGTAAGTTGTAAAGTATTTTTTTGGGATGTTTCTCATATATACATATTGTACCGTAAATATTCACACACTACTATTATTTGTATTACTCCTTATTAGTCTCTGAAGTACATAGGAAAACTAACTCAAAAACATGAAAAAATGGTTTAAGAAAAAGCACACGCATCATATTAGGGATAGCGCGTTATCAGTTAAACATTGCCAGGTAATAATTTAAAACGTAATTGAATTTGCATTCATGCAGCAGATTCAGCCTTTGCAGGATTAGTATAAAATTAACAAAGTTGTAAGTCTTTTTTAGGGGATTGTGACGAAACCTGGCAACCCTTTTAGTGGTCAGGACTTTAGCACTTTTAGTGGTCAGGACCTTTTATTGGTTTTAGCACTTTGAGATTTGATCCAAATGTAAAGTGCGTTATAAATTAAATGTATTATTGTTATTATTAGCAGAGCCAACGGAGTGTTGACAGGAGCAACATCATTGCTGTTAGCACGCAGAATTCATGGAGCGTCTCTCCTAACAATACATCCCTCCTATAGATAATAATTCACAAAACAAGGCCTACAGCAGTGAGGTGTACAATCTGTGTAAGTCGTTGTACTTGTTTTTCGTTGTTTGCTATGAGTTTATTAACTGTAGCGAGTTGGTTAGCAGCGTACTTAGCATGCTAGCGGAGGTGCGAGCGACTGCAGTGACGTTAAGCAGCGCAAGCGAAAGCGTCATTCTGTTCGTACGTGGTTTAATAATACGCTGCTAGAAAGAAGTGCTCTGCTTTGTGAATAATTGAGCCTTCAAAACGAACGTAACGGTTGGCAGGTCACACTATCAGAGGTCAGTATGCCGGGAAAGGTTTTCTTTTCATTGCAGAAACGTAACAAAGAAGCGTTGTGGCGGAGTGTTCATGAACACAACATAACACGCTGCTAGCCTGAACGGTAAACAGCATACAGCACGGGGTAAGAAAGGCCTGCATGAAGGAGTTCACTGACGAGCGCAACTATTAACTAACTGTTATCTTTTCATAGTTTTCGTTAATAATATTAGATAGCAGTTGTGAGATGTTGGTCGACTTTGCAGGGGAGAGGTTTTGTTAACTATTGTCAGGTAGATGCATTAGGAGAGCACCTAATTCCAGTATTAGTTGTTTTAGATGTGAGGTTTTATAGCGTAACATAAGGTGTGTAAAAGTGTTTAAAATGCGGGACTTGATGTTTTTCAGTGTGTCTTTCCTCACAAGGCATACATCAGTTTATTGCTACTAGGCAAGTTGACTCGTCCCACCTGCCATTATTCATTAAATTATGTATAATTCTCTAATTTGACAATCGTGTATGCAATGTATCAGTTTTATTTACATGAATGCTGAAAATGATCTCCTGGCATATTAGTTTCATTATCACATTTTAATCATATATCCATATATAGTCTTTAGATATTCAGAATGATTTAATAATTACAAAGTATTAATCGTACATATAACTGGCTTATTACAGCTCTGTTACTGGAAGTGAGGATGAGTCACTGTCCAGTCCATTTCTGGTCTATTGATGGGAAGGAACAGAGTACATAAACCCAAATAGTGTATTATTTCCTTGATTATTTCCGTTATAAGCTAATATGTCTACTTAGGAAAATATTTTTACTCTATATTTTAGGGTTTGGCGATTAATTCTTAAAATATCCCAATCTTGATTTGAATGTGCATTCCATCTCATTTGTAATGTACAACGATTCTGTAGCATAACAGAATCTCTAACAGAGCTGTAGCTTATGTTATGATGACAATTGAGGTCCGCTCCTATGTGGGGCCTTATGGCTTTTGCCAATGTTTGCCGTGGGGGATTGTGGGAGATGCTAGCTTTAGCCTGCCTAAACTTATTGATAAGTTAGCCCTTACTAGGAGGTCTAATAAGTAGCTTGAGGGCTACCATCACATTGCACAAGCAGAAACTGGAGTGCTAGTTTCTTTATCACTTCTAAAAAAAACTGTGTGACATCTTAAAAACTCTGCTCCAACAAGTAGTTCGGGTTCATGGCACTTTTTACTTTGTCATGTGCCAAAACAAATTGCAACATGATGTAAACTGAACTGTAAGATCGTGGAGAGAATCGTGATCTCAATTCTTGGCAAAAATATGCGATTCTCATTTTATCTAGAATCATCTAGCCCTACTCTATTCCATTACATTTGTCTGGCAGCTGTTGTTCTTAGTAACTTTTCAGATTACAATCTTTTCATTTTGAAAATTTGTCACAAATGTTTGTCACAAGCCAAAGAATTATGTTTTTCTTTATGCGTTGAGAAAATTCCCTGCAATTATTATCATAAATAAATTATTTAAATCAATTTAGCATGATCTGGAAAAGACATTGCCATAAGTCCTCTCCAAAGTTCTGGAAAAAGTAGTTGCTGCCACCTCCAGGACCACCTCAAATACAACAACCTCTTTGAAACCTTTCAGTCTGGTTTCCGCTCCGCACACAGCACAGAAACAGCTCTGCTTGGAGTCACAAGTCCTCCCTCATCGTCATCATCATCTCCCCTGTCAACTCTCCGCGCTTGTCTGGAGGAGATAAAGGTGTGGAGGAAAAAATACTTTCTCCATTTGAACAGCTTCAAAACAGAAGCAATTTTAAATGGCACCACCCATCAGACCCAGTCTTCCTCCATAACCAGTATTACCTTCTCTGGTCACGACATTCCCCTCTCTTCATCAGTCACCAACCTCGGCGTAAGATTCAACCCTCAACTCACTTTTGAA